>CM056739.1:54654442-54741755 GCA_029844215.1 Przewalskia tangutica
GGGTATGTACATTACCGCGTGCATGCTCGTGCTCTTGGATGTGAGGCGTAAAAACGCATGGGTTAATGACGAGCGGCGGCCGAAAGAAGACGGGGCAGCGAGGTCTTTTGGTAGCTATCGTGGTGAAAGCGGCTTTCGGCGGCGATCTGAATTTACTGCAACCCGGCTGAGCACTCACTGCGCGCGAGTCTCGGCGCAGCCCGAGGATATTACAGAGGCGAACCGAGGGCCCGAGACTTGAGCGTCGAGGCGGCGAAGTCGCGAACTTGATCGGGACCACCCCGCACGCCGGTGTAACCGTCTGAAGATCCGAAACCGAGTTGTGGTGCCTCACGGGAGCTTGTTCGGTGTATTGTGGCGGCCGGGGTCACTATCACGGCTTGTCCGGAGAGCCAAGGCGATCTTCGATGGTGGGGGTCGGCTACTGAGGTGCTAACGGCGGTCTTGCCGTCCCAGGCGTATTACTACGCGCACGGAGCCCAAAGTACTCGTGGACCACGGCCGAATTCGTGCGAGTGCGTGGCTGGCAGATCGAGTTCTAGCGGTCCTCGAGCGCATTTATGCTTTGTCGGTGTGAGGATCGGGGAGGCCTCGCTGATAATGTCGTCGCTGGTACATGCCCCCTTCCGGTTCACGGGTTTGATATTGTAATGCTTTGATAGATCGGGTTCTACTACGTCCTATATATCTCCGCCCACTTGTTGCTAGTAGGATAGGGATAGAGGCGAGTCCATGAACCTACTTTAGAAGTAGCTCACGCTGATGGGTGATCCGATGGTAGCTTCGGCGGGTATATAGAGCTTGTCTGTGACCCGTTCACGATCTGCGTCGGACCACTAGCGGAAGCTTGATAGAGTTGGAGATGATTGACTTCGGCGTGATCATGAGGATGGATTGGCTAGCTTCTTGCCTCACGCCAGTATGTATACTGCGAGAAATGTGATTAATGCAGTTCGGTTTCACGAGGAGCGGTTGTTGAGTGGGAGGAACGCGGTATCGCTTGAAGGGTAGAGTTTATTTCCTACCTCACCGGTGAGGAAAGATAGTGCGAAGGGGTATATCTACCCGTACTGTTCGGGTGTTTAATCGCGAGGCTGCGGTACCAGATTTTCCGTCGATTCGATTGGTCGAAGTTCCTGAAGCGTGTTTCAGACGACACTCGGGTATCCCTCACCGAGAGGGAAGGGTGAGTTTTGTATTGACATATTGCGAGACACTTCGGCTTTATATTCCGATTCAGCCCATACGAGAATGGCTTTCTTAGCGAGTTGCAGAGAGGATTGAAGGATCGGCTTAGGGATTTCTTTGGAGAAAGGGCTTACGTCGAGACCTAGTGTTTCTCCACAGGAGCGCCCGGTATTGTTCGTGAAGAAAAGAAGGAGCGGGAGCCGCTGCGCATGTGTGTTGATGCAGGCGGTGAAACAAGGTGACCATTAAAACGAATACCCCCTTCACGAGATTGATGATTTGTTCGACCCGGTTCTGCGAGAAGTAGCGCGAGATGTTTCTCCAAAGATTGATCTACAGTCGGCGGAGCTATCATCGAGTGCGAAATCGAGAAGGTGGATGTCCCTGAGGCATTGCGTTAGGACGTCACGGGCATTATGAGTTCAGGAAGTCATGTAATAACTTGCAGGTTGACGATGCTGGGCGATGGTATTCGTGGATTTGATGAGCAGGAGTGTTCAAACCATTTTTAGTTCACGCGTTGTGATAGTGTTCATTGATGATATCTTGGTTTATTCCGGCTCGGGCCGAGGAGCATGCGGAAGCATCACCGGGCGTTGAGGGCGTCTTTGACGGTTCTCGAGGACCGTGATTATGCGCCAAGCGGTTGTCGCGGCGAGTTTCCAAATATGTGAAGGTTTTGGTTGACTTGATGGCGTTTCTTGGGCATATTGTCGGTGATGGCATTCAGTGAATACGGCGAGATCGAGCGATCGAGGACTTGGCCTTGGAACTTTACTAATGTCAAGCCGAAGGTTCCAGCGATTTCTACGGGCACTTGCGAGGATAATATGTCGGTTACGTGGAAAGTTTGCCCACATCTACTGCACTTGGTTGACTGAGAGGAAGGCACGACTCGAAGGCGGCATCAGTTTTGATTGGTGATGCTTGTGAAGCGAGGTTTCGATTCTTTGAAGAGAAGCCCGGCAGCGCCCGTTCTTACTAACTTCCGAGGGTCCAATGAGATGGTTATATGTAGGTGTATTGTGATGCGTCGGGCATCGGGTTGGGATGTGTGTTGATGCGGCATGGCGGGTTATAGCATATGCATCCGACGTTTGAAAAAAGAAACACGCAGAGAACTACCCCACCCATGATTTGGAGTCGGGCGGTGTGATTCACGCTTTGAAGATCCGAGGCACTATTTGTATGGGGTTCACGTGGATATTTTTACACCACAAGAGCCTCCGATATCTTCACCAGGAGCTGAACTTACGGCAGATCGTGGTTAGAGTTGCTTAAGGATTACGATGTTGATATCCTGCACCACCCGGGAAGGCCAATGTTCAGGCGTATGCCTTAGTCGTAGGTCGGGGAGCCCATCGGATGTACGCAGAGTAGGCGGATACGGTTCGTGATTTGCATCGATTAGCGAGCCGTGTCCGCTTGATTGATTCCGATAGCGGTGGGGTTAGAGTTCGTGAGGTTGCCAAGTCTTCCATCGTCGGCGAGGCGAAGAGGCAAATCGAGGATCCGGCTTTGATTTGATATCGTGATCTGACTCTTCGTGAGGGCGCGGTCCTTTTGAGGTAGTACACGATGGGGTGCTAAGGTTTGAGGGCGATGTGTGTTCCGTGATGTTTCAGGACTTTGGCGTGTTCTGGGAAGCACACGGCACATTACATTTGTAACGACCCGCCCGGGGCATCTTTGTGCCTTACCCCGCACCCTAGTGATACATCGTAGAAAATCAGCGAACATAAAACATGAGTCATTTAACAAAAGATATATAAATAAACAGCAACCAAAATAGCAGTTGCCTTGATATACATAAAACTGAACAGTTTAATCCTTTTACACCACGCCCTCAAGATTACATGCACTTCCAAGATATATTAATGACTATGACGGACAGGCCGCCATACCCCTCAATGTACAAGAACTCTACAACTCAGTGGAACACCTACTAAAAGATAAGCCTCTGAGAAACGGAGCTTCAAACGCTGGCAGTGATCCCATGAGCGAGGATCCACGATCGATGTACTCTACCTGCGGCATGAACGGCCTTCATGAGGTCAGATAACAACAGTACCAAGTATGTGAAATCGCATAATATCAGAAATGAAATCATACTAGTCTATATAAAGCAGGGAGACATGTATGATAACCAAACTACGCTCACAACATAAAATACTATCACTCAATATAACTACGGGTCTCACGCCCACCACATCAATCAGTTCGTGACATGGCCGCATGCCTCTTTGCATCGGTGCAGACATGTCCATGATGCAACAATAATACCAACGTCCCACGCCACATGCCGACCAGACGGTGCAGACATGTCCACGTGACTCAACAACAAGACATCAATCCAAATGGAAGCATACCCGCGCTTACGCATCGTGTCGGTGATGTCCAGCGGAAACAATAAGACAACTTTCCAAATGGACGCGATACCCGCAGCGCCACGATCGTGTCATGATGTCCAAAAAGGAAATCACAAGGCGATAATTGAAATGGAAACATACCCGTGCGCTACGATCGCACAAGATATCCAAAGCGATTAACCACAAGACCTTAACCAAAATGGGCATACGATGCGCGCGTCGTGTCAAGATGTCCAAAGCGTTAACAACAATAATACTATCAACAGAACGCATCGCGGAATTTCTCCACATCAAGACATCCAAGTAAGTTCTCAACTACCAACCGACCTCTATCGAGGCAGCGGTAACACGAAACACAACGCTTGTACAATAAAGGCTATCATCACAAGATAGGCAAGTTTCACAACAACAAGCATAGCAAGTTTCACAACAACAAGATAGGCAAGTTTCACAACAACAAGCATGTGCAAGTTTCACACAACTCAAAGTACTTTCATTTTATGCCAAAGTCCGTTTTTAACCCCAAAGTACTACATACGTTAAGTTCTTTTAAAGAGATCCATTTCTTTTATAAGAGTCACCCGACACCCGTAGTATTAGAATGACCAACCCACCTTCCTTTTCAAAACCAAGTAACAACATTCTTTTCCTAAGTTCCGCTTGCCTAGTTTCAATTACTCAAGCTTCTCATTTTTCAAATGGTTTCATAGTTCCCAAACTTAATTACTTGATTCCTTTTAGAACAATCGAGTAACATATGACATATACGCGAGTAGTTTATTCTTGTTTATAACGATCTTATTACAAGACTATGATCTAGAAAATGTAATATCATTTTGTCTCATCTTAGCTTATGCAGATGGAGGTTTCTAATGGGTTTTAATACAAATACATCATTATTCAATACATTTTCCTTTATTAACGCCGCAGTGGTCCTGTCGATACACATCCTCGATTCCCAAATCAAGAAACATTATCCCTTTTAAAAACCAAGTACTCATTACTCACGAACGAGGTTTCACACAAACATCCTCATTAAAACAAATAAGTTAAGTCTCTTATCTTATAAGATCAAGTCTCTAACTTCTAACATCAAGAAACCATTTTTCTTACCTACATAAAGTCTTATAACCAACTTCCCATAAAGCCGTTATAACACTTTATGTTTTAAAACAATCAAACACGCTTAACACGTACGCCTACCGCACTACTGCCATAGTTCACACATATCATGCCAAGAGATAGGAAGAGGTTCACATACCTCGCGACGATTTATCGACGATAAGCAAAATGCTCCAAGTACTACAACTCGCTAGCCCTTTCCACTCCGAGTAATACGCTACTCTTGTACTTTCACCTATAAAGGTCACAAACGCCTATTAACCCCAAAACACAAGTTTCTATCTTTCTATAGAAAATTCGCAAAGACCTCCCGCAACAACGTAAATCTCCTCCTTTATCGAGGCTACTAAGCCAACCAGTGGGTTTACACGCCTAACCTGACGTGTACAATTCTACAAGTCTCACTGTACACACCCATGTAAATACATTCATTGATTCTTTATTCTTCAGCTTAAGTCAAAAGACATTGCGAATACTAAGTATAGTTCCATATATAGTATACTTCAACTATATATCCTAACAAACATGTAATTTCCAATTACAATAGAGGACAAGATAATTACTCGATAAGCCCAAAATTATCTAAGTTATAATGTCGATCTCGAGCAAGGTTTAGCTCACCCGTGCGCTCAAACCACTCCAAACAACCCTTAGAAGTTCTAACTAACTTACTCAAATACTTCAACCAACTATGAAGATTTCCTTAGGGTTTCGGTTTGAGACTAAAAAGGACAAAAGGTAGTATTTCCTGACTCTACGTAAAGAGGTATCTTTGGAATACTATGTACATGCCAAGGTATTTTGGGCATTATAACAATACTAGGGAGTATTTCTATACCACAACAAGGGTATTATACTGGCAACTAAAGTGGGGTAATTCCCAGCCAAGGTACCACAAAGGGAGGGGGCTCGGCCACAAGTGCCACCAGTGGGGAGGAAGGCTTAGGCGAGAGCAACAAGAAGAGAGGAAGGATTGCAAGACTTAGAACACATTTGGACGATGGTCTTCAACAGCGAGGGTATTTATAGCAAAGCCAAAGGCCAACCAATGGCCAAGATCTAGCCAAGTGCTACACAAGTGTAAGGCCAAGATATGCCCAAGTGCCCCCTAGTCCCTACTCTTAAAACCCTCACAAATATCTACCAAAAATATCTACCCACTGACACCCCAATCGCCCAAGTCGCCCCACCTAGTTTCCCAATGTAGGGTGACACATGTCACCCTCCCGCTGGTCCAAAATGTTCCGCCTCTAAAAATCCGCAAAAATACAAAACGACATAGTCGGAATTTTCCTCGCAGTTATGCAAAACGTTTCAAAAAACGACTTAATTCGGGTGTTGTGCACAAAGGTAAATTCGCCATGGTGCCACATTGGTGACACGTGTCGCCTCAATTCGCCAATATTCCGCCTTAAAATATCCAAAATACCGAATCTCAAAACAAAGCTGGCCTACAAAACCGTAAATTTCTCCCGGCCCCACGTGACCATTTCCAAAATAAAATCTCAAAATTCTAATATAATCTATGAAGTCCAAATACCAACCGGGAATCCAATTCCCATTAACGAACCTTTTCTTCACAAATAACCGAAACTTTTCCGTGAAAACTCACATCTTTCTTTCTTTTCAAAATTTCGCCAGTACTCTGCGTGACGTCCTCACATACATACCCCGCAACTACGGGGTATAACATTCTCCTCCTTAGAAACATTCGTCCGAATGTTCCTTCTCAAGTCGAATAACGATAAAGTTCCTCTAACAAAGTTGCCAATGCCACACCGCCACGAAATAACATACGCCCTCTTCTTTCCTTACTCGTCGTGCCCTTCTCGAACGCTTGAACTCTCCAAGACGCACTATACTTCACCATTACTCCGCTCCGAAAATCTGAGTCACCACCTCCAAACTTGGTCATCTTACTAACCTCAAACTTCCTAAGGCCATTCCCGCCTTTTCGAACCGCTCTCGAACGCGCCCACGAACTCATACGATGATCATACAAACTTGGGCCTAGCATCCTCGTGACCCTACCACCGCTGACCACCCGAACGACCCACCCCAAATCCGGTTACGGTTGACCGCAATGGTCCTCAACCCGACCCCAACCGCGCTAAACTCTTGTTCCCGATCCTAACAATCTTACTAATTCACGCCACGAAGCTACCACTTCCATCTCACACTACCCACGGACTTATCACACAAATAAATCCCACGTATACTACTACTCGATAAGTGGTCAAAAATAAATCTTTAACTCAAGACGACCTTACCCTAAGGTCTCGCCGTGACATAGTCTAAGGTTCACACTTACCATGCCCCACACGATCCTCCCAACTAAGCATGTTTCTAACTCACACATATCACAATGCTATCCGTACATAGCACACAATAATGAGATCATCATAACAAGCATACCAAAACTCTGAGGGTTAGGATATACCCGGCTACCGCTCCACTCTAATCATAGGCACATACAGTGGCGCATAGTAGAAGGTGATGAACCACCACAGATCCTCGGAAGGCCGAGTCGTAACATCCGCGCTTCCCTTGGTAGGACAGTTCCTGCAAAATGGCCCGCTGGCCGCATGCAAAACAAACTCCCAATCTAGCACGACACTCTCCAAAATGGAGTCTACCACAATGGTCACAACGAGGTAGGGTGGCTTCACCGTTAACACCCCGCTCGCCGAAATCAACCTCGAGCCCCGACCGCTCTCAAGACGGAGGACCACTGCACGGTGAGGGTATATAACTAGCTCACGGCGGCGGTCCGCCTCGAAGCCACCAAAGGACCTCGCCCCGGCCTCTTCTCGCGATCAGTCATTCCGTCGACCCTCCGTGCCTCACATCCTAGTGCATGAGCTCGCACGCGGGCAATTTCCATGCCCGAAGAGAAACACCGCAAGATTCGCCATATAATCATCAAGCCCTGACGTAGCGATGCACCCTATCCTCCATATTCGCAACTCAGCGCAGGACATATCGAGCCAAAGAATCGAACTCGACATTGTACTCACGGACGGTCGCCCTCTCTGCCTCGGTAACAAAAATCATCGGCGTGCCCTCATCTCATGCGGAGGCAAGAAGTGCGTGAGAAAGCCCCAAAACTCATCCCATACTGCTGGAGGTGCATGCTCTCCCCGAAAGCTCCATGAATCAAACCAATCGATCATGCAGATCACGCAGCGGATGTGAACAAAGGTCACGCACTCGGTCTTCAAGCCTCGATCACCGCATGATCCGTCAGAATCGCCGATGAACTCCTGCGGATCATCTCGTGCCTCGACCCGTAAAACTCGCGGGCTACAACTCGTAAAGTCCGTAGCCTCAAACTATCTGCCGGGGTGAACCATCGTGCATCGGAATCTGCGTCCGGCCTATCCTCATCTCGGCCAATAATCGCCATCTCGCGACCCATCTCCCGCTTCCGCATCGGGACCGAGGCTCGTGCATCAGAGTCTCAGCAGCCACCGCTGCGCTCTAAACTCGCTGGTCGGGCGGCGCCGCGAAACTCGCCGTCGGCAGCCTCGTGTTCGACGGCTCGCGCCTCGTACTCCTCAGATCTCACTAGCAGCACTCGGCCGCTTTGCCCTTCTCGGCTCGCTGCCTTCGGCGGAGGCATAATCGTAAAAACGAGATACGCCGAGGGTCCAACTTACAACACGCCTCTAAGGCACGATCTCGTAATGAGAAGAATGGAAACTAATCTTAAATGTCCTGCACTCTCGATTATAGACGTGGTGCACAACACATCGATAATCAAGACTCTACTAGACACGGCAGACACTTTCCGAGGATTAATCGCTCGATACCACTTTTGTAACGACCCGCCCGGGGCGCATCGTGCCTTACCCTGCACCCTAGTGATACATACATCGTAGAAAATCAGCGAACATAAAACATGAGTCATTTAACAAAAGATATATAAATAAACAAAGCAAACCAAAATAGCTTGCCTTCAAGATATACATAAAACCCGAATAGTTTAATCCTTTTACAACCCCGCCCACAATTACAGACACTTAAGATATACTAATGACTATGACGGACAGGTTCGCCATACCCCGAATGTACAAGAACCTACAACTCAGGAACACCTACCAAAGATAAGCCTCGAGAAACGAGCTTCAAATGCTGAATCGTGATCCTACGAGCGAGATCCACGATCGATGTACCTCTACTGCGGCATGACGCGCAGCCCGGGCGAGGTCAAGATAACAGTACCAAGTATGTGAAATGCATAATATCAGAATGAAATCATACTAGTCTATATAAAGCGAGACATGTATGATAACCAAACTACGCTTCACAACATAAAACAATCATCACCTAATATAACTACGGGTCTCACGCCCACCACATCAATCAGTTCGCATTATGGCGCATGCCCGAATCTTGCATCGGTGTAGACATGTCCACGATGCAACAATAATACCAATGTCCCATGGCCACATGCCCGGAATTCTGCATCGGTGTAGACATGTCCATGTGACCTCAACAACAAGACAAAGAATCCAAATGGAAGCATACCCGCGCACGCATCGTGTCGGTATGTCCAAAGGGAAACAATAAGACAACTTTCCAAACGGACGATACGCGCGCTACGATCGCGTCAAGATGTCCAAAAGGAAATCACAAGGCGATAATTGAAATGGAAACATACCCGCGCGCTACGATCGTGTCAAGATATCCAAAGCGACAACCACAAGACCTTAACCAAAATGGAAGCATACCCGCGCCACGATCGTGTCGGTATGTCCAAAGCGATTAACAACAATAATACTATCACCGTGAACGCACTGCGGAATTTCTCCACACGCCAAGACATCCAAGTAAGTTCTCAACTACCAACCGACTCTATCGAGACGCGGTAACACGTAAACACAACGCTTTGTACAATAAAGGCTATCATCACAAGATAGGCAAGTTTCACAACAACAAGCATAGGCAAGTTTCACAACAACAAGCATAGGCAAGTTTCACAACAAGCATAGGCAAGTTTCACACAACTCAAAGTACTTTCATTTTATGCCAAAGTCCGGCTTTAACCCCAAAGTACTACATACGTTAAGTTCTTTAAAAGAGATCCATTTCTTTATAAGAGTCACCCGATACCCGTAGTATTAGAATGACCAACCCACCTTCCTTTTCAAAACCAAGTAACAACATTCTTTCCTAAGTTCCAGCTTTGCCTAGTTTCAATTACTCAAGCTTCTCATTTTTCAAATGGTTTCATAGTTCCCAAACTTAATTACTTGATTCCTTTTAGAACAATTGAGTAACATATGACATATACGTGAGTAGTTTATTCTGTTTATAACGATCTTATTACAAAGCCCATGATCTAGAAAATGTAATATCATTTTGTCTCATCTTAGCTTCTACGCAGATGGAGGTTTCTCCGGTTTTAATACAACACATCATTATTCAATACATTTTCCTTTATTAACGCCGCAGTTGGTCTGTCGATACACATCCCGATTCCCAAATCAAGAAACATTATCCTTTTAAAACCAAGTACTCATTACTCACGAATGAGGTTTCACACAAACATCCTCATTAAAACAAATAAGTTAAGTCTCTTATCTTATAAGATCAAGTCTCTTAACTTCTAACATCGTGAAACCATTTTCTTACCTACATAAAGTCGTTATAACCAACTTCCCATAAAGCCGTTATAACACTTTATGTTTTAAAACAATCAAACACAAGCTAACACGTACGCTCACCGTACTACATAGTTCACACATATCATGCTGTAAGAGATAGGAAGAGGTTCACATACCTCGCGACGATTTATCGACAATAAGCAAAATGCTCCAAGTACTACAACCTTGCTAGCCCTTTCCACTCCCGGTAGAATACGCTACTCTTAGTACTTTCACCTATAAAGGTCACAAACGCCTATTAACCCCAAAACACAAGTTTCTATCTTTCTATAGAAAATTCAAAGACTCCCACAACAGAAATCTCCTCCTTTATCGAGGGCGGCCACCAAGCCAACCGTGGGGTTTACACGCCTAACCTGACGTGTACAATTCTACACAAGTCTACCGCAATACACCCCATGTAAATACAAATTCATTCATTCTTTATTCTTCAGCTTAAGTCAAAAGACATTGCCGAATACTAAGTATAGTTCCATATATAGTATACTTCAACTATATATCCTAAAAACATGTAATTTCCAATTACAATAGAGGACAAGATAATTACCTCGATAAGCCCAAAATTATCTAAGTTATAATGTCGATCCCGAGCAAGGTTTAGCTCACTCCGTGCGCCCAAACCACTCCAAACAACCCTTAGAAGTTCTAACTAACTTCTACTCAAATACTTCAACCAACTATGAAGATTTCCTTAGTGGTTTCAGCTTGAGACTAAAAAGGACAAAAGGTAGTATTTCCGACTCTACGTAAAGAGGTATCTTTGGAATACTACAAGGTACAAGTGCTAAGGTATTTTGGGCATTATAACAATACTAGGGAGTATTTCTATACCACAAAGGGTATTATACGAAACAACTAGGCAGGGGTACCCACGGCCAAGGGACCACAAAGGGAGGGGAGGCTCTCGGCCACAAGGCCACCAAAGGGGAGTGGAAGGCTTAGGGCGAGAGCAACAAGAAGAGAGGGAAGGATTGCAAGACTTAGAACACATTTGGACGATTTAGGTCTTCAACAGGGAGGGTATTTATAGCAAAGCCAAAGGCCAACCAACGGCCAAGATCTAGCCAAGTGCTACACAAGTGTAAGGCCAAGATATGCCCAAGTGCCCCTAGTCCCTACTCCTTAAAACCCTCACAAATATCTACCAAAAATATCTACCCACTGACACCCCAATCGCCCAAGTGCGCCCACCTAGTTTCAATGCAGGTGACACATGTCACCCTCCCGTTGGTCCAAAATGTTCCGCCTCTAAAAATCCGCAAAAATACAAAACGACATAGTCGAATTTTCCTCGCAAGTTATGCAAAACGCTTCGTCGAAAAACGACTCTGTCGGTGTTGTGCACAAAGGTAATTCGGCGAAGGTGCCACATGGGGTGACACGTGTCGCCCCAATTCGCCTGAATATTCCGTCTTCCGAAATATCCAAAATACCGGAATCTCAAAACAAAGCGGCCCTACAAAACAGAATTTCTCCGTGGCCCCACGTGACCATTTCCAAAATAAAATCTCAAAATTCTAATATAATCTATGAAGTCCAAATACCAAACTGGGAATCCAATTCCATTAACGAACCTTTTTCTTCACAAATAACCGGAAACTTTTCCGTCGAAACTCACATCTTTCTTTCTTTTCAAAATTTCTGTGCTCTCGTGACGTCGTCCTCACATACATACCCCGCAACTACGGGTATAACAACTCTATCCATCCGGGTCGACCAAGATGTACCACGACCTTAGATCTATGTATTGGTGGGATGGCTTCAAGAGGACGCTGCAGAGTTCGTAGCTCGATGCCCATGTTGTCGCAGCGAAGGTAGAGCACCGCAGGCCCGGTGGTTTGTTGCAGCGATAGAGATCCCGACCGAAGTGGGAGGTGATCAACATGGACTTCATCACCGGATTACCTCGCACTCGTAGGAGACATGATTCTATACGGGTTATCGCCGACGGTCGACGTAAATCAGCCCACTTTCTTCCGTCAGACGACTTTTTCGATCGAGGATTATGCCATACTTTACATCCGAGAGATCGCGATCGCATGGAGTCCCTATTTCGATCATATCGCATGCAGGAGCCGGTTCTGGCTAACTCCGAGGTCTTTCGAGAGGTTTAGGGACGCAGTGAGATCGAAGTATCGCATTTCATCCACGCATGCATGACGGACGAGCGCACTATCCGCACTTCGAGGATATCTTTGCGAGCCGTGTTATCGACTTCGTGGGTAGCCGATGATCATTTGCCTCTAGTTGAGTTCGCGACAACAATAGCTACTCCAAAGATTCGGATGGCGCCTTACGAGGCCTTGTATGGGAGGAAGTGCAGACGCCTATAGGTTGGTTCGACGTGGGCGAGGTGCGGCTAGTGGGACCAGATTTGGTGCAGCGGTGGATAAGGTGAAGCTTATCCGAGCGGCTATCGACAACCGAGTCGACAAAAAGTCGATGCAGATCATCGCCGCCGACATCCGAGTTCGCAGCTGATGATTGGGTTTTCTCAAGGTGTCACCCATGACGGTGTGATGAGATTCGGAAGAAGAAACTCACCAAGGTACATTGGGCCGTTTCAGATTGTCGCAGGTAGGCAAGGTTACTACGAGTTGGATCTGCCGTCCGATCCGGAGACAAAGGTCATCCGGTGTTTCACGATCTATCTCGGCGAGATGTATCGGGATCCATCTAGTACACCGATTGACGATGTCCAGTGACCGGGTTATCGTATGAGGAGGTTCCCATAGCGATAATCGATCGTCGAAGTTAGGCGTCTGCGGACCAAGGACGTGGCTTCCGTCAAAGTCTTGTGGCGGAACGAGCTCAGGGAGGAGATGACGTGGGAAGCTGAGGAGGACATGAGGCGGAGGTATCCTCACCTATTCCCCACACCTCCAGGTAATTCACTTTCCTACTTGTAAATTTTTCATTATCATTTATGCCTAAGTGTTGTTTTGTGGCCGTGTGTGGCATTTGCAAACGGTTTAAGTTACGAAGAACCTTATCGTTATCTGTCTTGGGAAGGAACATTCTGACGAATGTTTCTAAGAGGAGAATGTTATACCCCGTATTTCCAGAGTATGTACGTAAGGAAATACGTACAAAAAGTTTGGCCTTAAAGTTAGGCTTGGACGTTTTTTTTGGGCACAACTCACAAAACGAATAGTTTTCCGACGAAACGTTTCCACAGCTTTCGTAGGGTAAATTCCGGCTATGCCATTTCTAATTTTTGCGGATTTTTCCGAGAGACGAAACATTTTGGACCAACGGGAGGGCGACACTTGTCACCCTCCAATTGATGGATGTGAGGCGTTCTTAGGGCCGAATGGATGGTCAATTTTGTCAAGTAGTTGGTAGGATATTTTGTGTGCAAGTTGTCTAGGTACACTTGCCCTAATCTTGACCTTACACTTGCCTAGCACTTGCTAAATCTTGGCCATTGGTTGGCCATGTCTTGACCTATAAATACCCCCCTTAAGATGAAGAGTTCTTCATCCACAAATTCCTTTCCAAGTCTTGAAAATCCTCTCCTCTCCCTTAAGCCTATTTTCGTCCAAACACCTCCCCCTTTGGAGAAGCTAGCCAGGCTACCCCTAGCCTAGCCGAAATCTACCCCCTCCTTGGTAGAAAAGTTGCCTTCTTGTATTGTTAGAATTCCCAAAATAGCCTATGCCCTATCCCGTAGTACTTAGTAGAAGTTGTGAAGAACTTCTACGGTTTCTGAGCATACAACTTAGGAGCAAAACCTTGCTCAGCGCGACTTTATCTAGGATATTATTGGGCTTACCGAGGTAACTAATCCTAACCCTCTTTTGAATTAGAGAATACTTACTGTAGTAGTATAAGAATAAGTATTAGATACTTAGAAGAATATTGCGAATAGAATTGAATGCTATCACGCAGAAGGGTTTAAAAAAGAATAATCAAATTGTACTTACATGACTGCTTTCACGAAGAGACTTGAGTAGCTCACCGGTAGGGAAGTCTGCCCAATTTTCCGTAGGATATAGAACCCTCTGCTTAGAATCAAGTACAAAGTAGTCCAACGCTGATAGACGTGTCGACTATTATAGGCTGATTCTTCCACGCGACATATTCAACTTGGCGGTGGTTTTTCAGAAGGTATGTGATTCTTCCTAAAGCATGATATTTTACAATATATATGTACCTGTACCAAGACGTACGTGTTAATCGAATAATAACTACGGAATGCCTCACGGCTTAAGCTCAATAATAAAGATCCAAAGCATTTCAAAAGAATATCAATCATTTTTATGTAAGAGAACTAATTGGTCTTTAAAATGTGCTTAAGAGTTATACTAGCTTTATGGGAAGTTAAGTATAACCACTTAAGAATGATAAAAGAAACAGTTTGCCTATGTGTTTATAACAGACTTATATTGAATTGTGAAAAGAATAATAAGATGGTTTGATAAGTTGTTATACCCCGTATTTCCAGAGTATGTACGCGAGGACGTACGTAGGAAATTTCGAACTTCAAGTAAGGCTTGGCCGAATTAATGTTTGTTCACAACACCGCTTGGAGTCGCTTTTCGACTAAACGCTTTCACAGCTTCGTAGGGAATTTCCGCTATGTCATTTTTAATTTTTGCGGATTTTTCCGAGAGACGAAACATTTTGGACAACAAGAGGGCGCCACTTGGCACCTCATCGTGGACTTGAAACGCCTTAGACGAAATGGACAAGGGTGGAGCACGTTTTTGTGCCTTTGAAAAGTCAAGGGTTGGTAGGATATTTGTGTTTGGTAAATCCTAGCCCTACACTTGCCTAACACATGGATTGATCTTGGCCTTTGGTTGGCCATCCTCGACCTATAAATACCCTAAGGTTCAAGACTTCTTCATCCAAAATGCCTAAGTCTTGAGAGCCTTCTCCTCCCTGTGTGAGTTCGGAGAGCACCCCCTCTGGGGTGCTAGCCGAGTGTACCCTCCCCTTGGCCGAGTACCCCAGTGGGGTAGGCCGAGGGTATACACCCTAGCCTAGTTGTTTCGTATAATACCCCTTTGTGGTATAGAAATACTCTCAAAGTATTGTTATAATGCCTAATACCTTAGCCTTATACCTTGTAGTATTCTAAGGTTATACCTATACTGAAAAGCCCGTAAATACTATTATACCTTCCTTCACTAAACGAAACCACAAGGAAAATCTCCATTGTTGGTTGGAGTATTATTAAGAAGTTGAGTAGAACTTCTAAGGGTTATTTGAGCGGGTTGGAGCACCGGAGTAGAGCGAAACATTGCTAAGGATCGACTTTTAACTCGGATAATTATGGGCTTATCGAGGTAATTATCTTGTCCCTATTGTAATTGGATATTACATGTTGTTAGAATATATAGTTGAAGTATACTATATATAGAATCAACGTAGTTAGTTGGCAATGTCTTTTGACTTAAGCCCAAGAATAAAGAATCAATCAATCAGAATTACATAGACTCGTATTACATGGACTTGTGTAGTGGTACCGTGGAGTAGAATTGTACACGTCCAGGTTAGACGTGTAGAACCCCGGTTGGCTTGATGGCGGCCTCGATAGAGGAGGAGATTTCTGCTGTGGCGGGGAGGTCTTTGAATTTTCGTAGAATGATCTACGATAAGATCTAGATGTTAATAAGCGCGTGGCCTTATAGGTTGAAGTACTACGTGTGGCGCGATCTACTTGGCTTAAGGAGTAGCCGACGTTTGGAAGTACTTGAGCGTTTGCTATTAGTCGATACTCGCCGCGAGGTATGTGAACTTCTTCCTATCTCTTCTAGCATGATATGTGTGAACTATGTAGTACGGTAGACGTGCATGTGCTAAATGTATTTGATTGATTTAAAACATAAAGTGTTATAACGGCTTTATGGGAAGTTGGTTATAATAGCTTTATGTGGATAAGCACATACTTTGTGGGTTTTAAAAAGGTAATCGATTTGAATAATAACGGCTTGATATGTGTTAATAAAGAACTTGAAGCATTTCAAAAGATCTATGAATCGCTTTGAAAGAATGAGTATTACTTGGGTTTTGAAAGCTTAAGAGTTATACTAGCTTTATGGGAAGTTAGGTATAACGGCTTAAGAATGTTTCTTGATTTCTAAATCGAATGTGTATCGACAAACCACGCAGCGTTAATAAAAGGAAAATGTATTGACTAAAGAAGTATTATTAAAACCAGTAGAAACCTCCATCCGCATGAAGCTAAGATGAGACAAAATGATATTACATTTCCTAGATCATGGTCGCTTAATAAGATTGATTATAAACAAGAATACCTACTCACTTATAAGACATAGGTTTCTCAAAACGCTTTAAGGAGAATTATGCTTTAAAGGATTTAAAACTATGAACTACTAAACCTTTTTCTAAAATGAGAAACTTGAGCATTCGAAATTAGGCAACTCAACGCTTGGAAAATAAGGTTGTCACTTGATTTTACAAAGGAAAGCATTTTGGTTTACTTAACAATGTTAGTCACTCAAATCTTATACTACTGCATCGGGTGACCTTTGTAAAGGAATGGATCTTAAAAGGAATTTAACTGACGTAGTACTTTAAGGTTAAAATCTGACTTTGATATAAAATGAAAGTACCTTGAGTCGTGTGTAACTTGCTTATACTTGTTGTTATGAAACTTGACCATGTTACGTGTGATAGCCTTGTTGTGTAAGTCGTGTTCTACTCGACTACCGGGTCATCCGAATGTATATCACTTGATTACCGGCTCATCCGAATGTATTTCACTCGACACGGCTCATCCGAATGTATTTCACTCGATTAGGTTCATCCGGAATGTATTTCACTTGAGGCGGTTCATCGGAATGTATTTCACTTGAGGACCGGTTCATCCGGAATGTATTTCACTTGAGGAACGGTTCATCCGCGAATGAAATTCACTAGAGGACCGGTTCATCCGGAATGTATTTCACTTGACTACGGCTCATCCGGAATGTATTCCACTCGACTCTGGGTTCATGGACGAACCGAATGTATTCCACCATTTTCTATATTGGGTCCATAAGACGGGCGAGACACGTTATACGTATCACATGATTTGTACCTAGATGCCGGCAGTGAGGAAGGAGTTCCACGGGCATGAGGGATGACTTTTAGGGCGTGAGTCCCTGACTTGACATGACTGCTTCTATGTTGTGAAGTGTAGTTTGGTTATCATACATGTCTCGTGCTTTATATAGACTACTATGATTTCATTCTGATTTATTTTCGCTTCACATACTCTACTGTTATCGACCTCCTTGGGTGCGTTCATGCCGCAGTAAAGGTACACCGCCATCGATCCTCGCCTAGGGTCACATTGGCATTTGGGAAAGCTCCGCTTCTCGAGGCTTATCAATGGTATAGTCCCCTGTTGTTGTAGGTGTTTACATTCAGGGGTATGGCGGGGCCCTGTCCCGCCATTGTTGTCGTATCATTTCTTAGAGGTCTGTAGTACTGTCGTGGGCAGGGTTTGTGAAAAGGATTAAACTGTTCATTTGTAAAAGTTGTTATTTATATATGCCAAAAGGCAAGTTTTCCTCAGATTACTGTTTTGTACTTCACTTGTTTCATGTATATGTTTTATGTTCCGCTGATTACTCTGATGTTGTGTCACTAGGGTGCCCGGGGTAAGACACCAGTCACGGGCGATTTGGTCGTGACAAAGTGGTATCGAAGCGATTAATCCTCGGAAAGTGTCTACAGACCGTATCCAGTAGAGTCTTGATTATCGGTGTGTTGTGCACCACGCCAATAATCAGGAGGCTATAGGATATTTAGGATTGGTTTCTATTCTTCTCACTCTGCGATCGTGCCTTAGAGCTGAGTTGTAAGTTGGACCCTCTGATGAAATTCTTTCCCTTATCATTATGCCTCCGCGTAGGGCAACCCGGGCCCAGGAGGGCAAGGCAGCCGAGGGAGCTGCGAGTAGAGTTCAGAGGGTTACGTGGGCACATGCCAATCATTACCTAGGGTAATGCTTCATTCGGGGATTTCTGCGACGTCACTAGCCCAAAGAGAGTTTAAGCACGGCGGCGGTTCCTCTGCGCCATGATATTTGAACGCCGGTTCCCACGACCAGAGCAGTATGGATTGCAAGAGGCAACCATTTACTAGCTATGGATTTGGCTACAGAGAGTATACTGCTGTACCGCAAGTCTTGATGACTACCTAAGAGAAGATTGTGCAAGAGTAATCCTTCGAAGCTTGAGCATGGCACGTATGCGGGCTTATGCGCGGCGAGAACGTAGATTGACGGGTTAACGAAGGACAACGTAAGAGGGCGAGCATGGAAGGTCCTTTGGTAACTTTCGGCGAGTCGCCTCACCAAGCCAATTAGGTTATGCACACCCACGATGCGAGTGGTCTTCCACGGGGTTCGGGACGTTCGGGTTATGAAGGAGTTGGTCGTGAACTCGGGGCTTCGTTCACTATGTGACGACGTCATCCGGAATGTCGCTTTTAGTTGGTACTTGTTGTACCTATGACCGTCGTGTGCCGTGTCAAGAGTGTCCTTGTAGGAGGACTTAGCCTTCGTGATCGGTGGGTAGTTTGTCATCTTCCTTAGCTATGCGCCTACGGGCGAGTTTGTTTAGACGACTAAGGGAGTGAAGCGATGATATAGATATATCTTTAACCCTCTAGAGTTTTGTTTATGTGATAAGGTGAGTATACCTTAAGTGCTATGTTCTGATAGCAGTGTGTTGGTTAGTTAACCAAGTAAGATTCGGGGGAATAGAGAAGGTGTGAACCTTAGAGTTTTTGTTACGTAGAGACCTTGCAGGTAAGGTCATCTAGAGTAAAAGACGATGGGTATGTTGATCCTTATCTGGTGCCTAGTGCGTGAACGATGGTTGTGAGATAAGTCCCGAGTAGTGTGGGATGAAAGAGGGTAGTTGAGCTAAGAAGACGCTAGGTTTTAAACGTGTTTAGTGAGATTGTTCCTTCGGGAGCTAGTATTGTGCGCGTTGCGGGTCGGGTTGAGGCCGTTGCTTGGTCAACCCGCGGTAGTTTTGGTGGTGGGGTCGGGTTGTGGTGGTCCCGCCTTGTGTTAGGGTTGTGAGGGTGTTAGGCCCAAGTTTAGTTAACCAGCGTACGAGTTCGTGGATGCGTTCGACCAGTGGTCGGGCCGATGGGGGCAGCCCATCGTGTTCTTCGGTCAGGACCATTCACTCGGCAGTGTTGATTTATCAGAAAGGTTGTAAGGCTGCACGGGGTGCCTACCTTCACCTTATGACAGACAGTGGAGCCCAGGTTACGGCTGTTTTTGTTTCTGGAAGTTTTACCAGGCAAGATTAAGAACTCAGGTGAGTCTCAGAATCGCATTCGCCCTCGGGCCAGTGTTGGATTTCAGGGGTAGTTGTAGGGATTGTTGTCTCCTGTGGAGGGAGTGTTTAAGCTACCAGTTCAGTGTTCGGATGTCGCCTTTTGAAACCTTGTAGGCGTAGTGTAAGTTGTCGGTCGATTGGTTCGATGTTGGCAAGGTTGGATAGTTGGTTCAGCTTGTTCCAAAGAAATCGTGGGTAGTGAAGCTTGTCTGAAGGGGTTCGGCGACTCATAGATATCGTGCGGATAATCGGCGACGACGCTTAGAGTTCAGGTTGACGGTCGGTCCTCTTGAAGGTACCACCCCGGTTAGGGTGTGACGAGTTGTGGAAAAACTGAGGAACTTAGCCCGAGTTACTTTGGGCCTTTGTGAGTTCATGTGAAGAATAGGCCAGGTTGCCTATATGTTAGCATTTGCCGTCCGACTTAGGAGGAAGGACGTCCGGTCTTTCGTATTGTTATGTTCGGGAAAGTATCGAAGATCCATCCAGAATGTTCCCAGTTAATGATGACCACGTTAGAGATAGTAACCCCGAGTTTTGGATACTAAAGCAGTATCAGAAATGTGGTAATAATTCGAGTGTACGACAGCTTCAGTGATCGCAAGCAGCCCGGTACCATTTGTTGGGTCGTCGGAGCAAGGCTCGCGACAAAGTGACAAAGTGGTATCTCAGACAAAGTGACAAAGTAGTATTATTTGTGGTGATGTTAGAGGTGTTTCCTCGTTGACTTAGAGGTAAGTCTTGTGCGCAGTTGTTTCTGTGGCCATGTGTGGCAGGTTTGTTCTCGTAAGTATAGTAGTGAAGACTATACTGGCGCGCGTTTGTTGTGAGACTTAGAAGGAACATTCGGGACGAATGTTTCTAAGGAGGGGAGAATGTTATACCCCGTATTTCCGTGAGTATGTATGCGAGGGCGTGCGTAGGAAATTCGAACTTCAAGTAAGGCTTGGCGAATTAATGTTTGTTCACAACACCCGTTTGGAGTCGTTTTTCGTAGAAACGTTTTGACAGCTTTCGTAGGGGCAATTACGGCTAAGTGATTTTTAATTTTTGCGGATTTTTCCCAGAGACGAAACATTTTTGACCAACAAGAGGCGCCACTGGCACCTCTCATTGGTGGACTTGAAACGTCCTTAGGACGAAATGGACAAGGGTGGAGCACGTTTTTTGTGCCTTTGAAAAGTCAAGGGTTGGTAGGATATTTGTGTTTGGTAAATCCTAGCCCTACACTTGCCTAACACATGGATTGATCTTGGCCTTTGGTTGGCCATCCCTTGACCTATAAATACCCCCTTAAGGTTGAAGACTTCTTCATCCAAAATGCCTAAGTCTTGAGAGCCTTCTCCCTCCCCTTTGTGTGAGTTCGGCCGAGAGCACCCCCCCCCTCTCGGGGTGCTCGCCGAGGGTGTACCCTCCCCTCGGAGAGTACCCCCAGTGGGAGTAGGCCGAGGTATACACCCCCAGCCTAGTTGTTTTCGTATAATATCCCTTTGTGGTATAGAAATACTCTCAAAGTATTGTTATAATGCCCTAATACCTTAGCCTTATACCTTGTAGTATTCTAAGGTTATACCTATACGAAAAGCCCAGAAATACTATTATACCTTCCTTCAGTCACTAAACGAAACCCTAAGGAAAATCTCCATTGTTGGTTGGAGTATTATTAAGAAGTTGAGTAGAACTTCTAAGGGTTATTTGGAGCGGGTTGGAGCACCCGGAGTAGGAGCGAAACATTGCTAAGGATCGACTTTTAACTCGGATAATTATGGGCTTATCGAGGTAATTATCTTGTCCCCCTATTGTAATTGGATATTACATGTTGTTAGAATATATAGTTGAAGTATACTATATATAGAACTGAACGTAGTTAGTTGGCAATGTCTTTTGACTTAAGCCTGAAGAATAAAGAATCGAATCGAATCAGAATTACATAGGGGTGTATTACGGTAGACTTGTGTAGTGGTACGTGGAGTAGAATTGTACGTCCCGTTAGGCGTGTAGAACCCCGGTTGGCTTGATGGCGGCCTCGATAGAGAGGAGATTTACGCTGTGGCGTGGGAGGTCTTCACGAATTTTACGTAGAATGATCTACGATAAGATCTAGATGTTAATAAAGCGCGCTTGTGGCCTTATAGGTTGAAGTACTACGTGTGGCGCGATCTACTTGGCTTAAGGAGTAGCCGACGTTTGGAAGTACTTGAGCGTTTTGCTATTAGTCGATACTGGCCGCGAGGTATGTGGACCTCTTCCTATCTCTTCTAGCATGATATGTGTGAACTATGAGTACGGTAGACGTGCATGTGCTAAATGTATTTGATTGATTTAAAACATAAAGTGTTGTAACGGCTTTATGGGAAGTTGGTTATAATAGCTTTATGTGGATAAGCACATACTTTGTGGGTTTTAAAAAGGTAATCGATTTGAATAATAAGCGGCTTGATATGTGTTAATAAAGAACTTGAAGCATTTCAAAAGATCTATGAATCGCTTTGAAAGAATGAGTATTACTTGGTTTTGAAAGCTTAAGAGTTATACTAGCTTTATGGGAAGTTAGGTATAACGGCTTAAGAATGTTTTCTTGATTTCGAAATCGAATGTGTATCGACAAACCATGCGGCGTTAATAAAAGGAAAATGTATTGACTAAAGAAGTATTATTAAAACCAAGAGAAACCTCCATCCGCATGAAGCTAAGATGAGACAAAATGATATTACATTTCCTAGATCATGGCCGCTTAATAAGATTGATTATAAACAAGAATACCTACTCACTTATAAGACATAGGTTTCTCAAAACGCTTAAAGGAGAATTATGCTTTAAAGGATTTAAAACTATGAACTACGTAAACCTTTTTCTAAAATGAGAAACTTGAGCATTCAAATTAGGCAACTTCAACGCTTGGAAAATAAGGTTGTCACTTGATTTTACAAAGGAAAGCATTTTGGTTTACTTAACAATGTTAGTCACTCAAATCTTATACTACGTATCGGGTGACCTTTGTAAAGGAATGGATCTTAAAAGGAATTTAACTGACGTAGTACTTTAAGGTTAAAATCCGACTTTGATATAAAATGAAAGTACCTTGAGTCGTGTGTAACTTGCTTATACTTGTTGTTATGAAACTTGACCATGTTACGTGTGATAGCCTTGTTGTGTAATCGTGTTCTACTCGACTACCGGTCATCCGAATGTATATCACTTGATTACGGCTCATCCGGAATGTATTTCACTCGACACGGCTCATCCGGAATGTATTTCACTCGACACGGTTCATCCGGGAATGTATTTCACTTGAGGACCGGTTCATCGGAATGTATTTCACTTGAGGCCTGGTTCATCCGAATGTATTTCACTTGAGGACCGGTTCATCCGAATGTATTTCACTTGACTAGGTTCATCCGGAATGTATTCCACTGACTACCGGTTCATGGATGAACCGGAATGTATTCCACCATTTTCTATATTGGGTCCATAAGACGGGCGAGACATTATACGTATCACATGATTTGTACCTAGATCACGCGGCGGTGAGGAAGGAGTTCCACGGGCATGAGGGATGACTTTTAGGCGTGAGTCCTCGACTTGACATGGCTTCTATGTTGTGATCGTAGTTTGGTTATCATACATGTCTCCGCTTATATAGACTACTATGATTTCATTTACGATTTATTTTCGCTTTCACATACTGCACTGTTATCGACCTCTCCTGGGCTGCGCTCATGCCGCAGTAAAGGTACACGATCATTGATCCTCGCTCTTAGGGTCACAAGCCAAGATTCGGGAAAGCTCCGTTTCTCCGGAGGCTTATCAGGGGTATAGTCCCCTGTTGTTGTAGGTGTTTACATTCAGGGGTATGGCGGGGCCCTGTCCCGCCATTGTTGTCGTATCATTTCTTAGAGGTCTGTAGTACTGTCGTGGGCAGGGTTTGTGAAAAGGATTAAACTGTTCATTTGTAAAAGTTGTTATTTATATATGCCAAAAGGCAAGTTTTCCTCGACATCGCTTTGTACTTCACTTGTTTCATGTATATGTTTTATGTTCCGCTGATTACTCTGATGTTGTGTCACTAGGGTGCCCGGGGTAAGGCACCAGTCACGGGCCCAGTTTCGGGTCGTGACATAAGTAGACATGATATGATGCTATGTGTGTTAGTGTCTTGTAACGTTTGTATAAGAGAGTATTCTTGTTGTGCTTATGTTGTTTAAAGATAAGCTGTTATGTTAGTGTACTATAACTCACCTCTTGACATTTTACCGGGGGTTAAGCTGCCCTCCGATGCGGGGTAGACTCAGGCGGTCTGGGACCATGATTCGAGAATACCTCATGCGGGTCCAAGGGACCTATCGAGCTACGGAGTTCCAGTTAGTGATGCGGGGTTATACCTCACGCGTCTATGTGGCTACGGACTACGAGTCCGGGGCGATGCAGGAGTAGCTACCCTCGACGCGGGGTTATGTACCCTATGCGGGCCTATGTGAGTGGCCTATGCGACTACGAGTCCGTGATTAGGCTTGCATGGTGATACTACGCAATTGGCCGCTCGATCATTCGCGGCCTAGAAAAGACCTTGCGCTTTACCTATCATTGCTATTGTTTATGATGTGGCACTATGCGGTCCCCTTGGTTGTTTCATACATACTTGCAAAACCGATTTTAAAATGATATGTTTTCATTTAAGTATTTTACTGATTTCATATACTTAGTACTGTTGATCGACCTCCTTCGGGGCCGCGCTCATGCCGCGGTAAGAGGCAAGCAGTGTTAGATCCACGCTTAGGATCTACGTTGGTGTCGTGAGCTCCATCCTTTCCGAGGCTCTACTTTTGGGTATGATCTCCCTGTTGTAGATAGTTTTGTACAATCGTGGTATGGCGGGCCCGTCCCGCCATAGTTGTATATTTCCTTAGAGGTCTGAGTCATGTTGTACAAGATTCGGATGTAATCGCTAAACCATGTTTATATATATATGCCAAAGGCGATGTTTTCTCACTTAAACGTGTCTTATTTTATAAATCGTTTCATGTCTTGTTTTATATTTCCGATTACTGATGTATGACTACTTGGGTGCCTTAAGGCACTACCACGGGCCGAATGGGTCGTGACAGTTTCTAAGGAGGGGAGAATGTTATACCTCGTATTTCCAGAGTATGTACGTAAGGACGTACGTAGAAAAGTTGGGCTTTAAGTAGGCTTGGCCGAATAATTTTTGTGCACAACACCCGGTTAGAGTCGTTTTTAAACATTTTACATAACTACGAAGGAAAATTCCGCTATGTCATTTTTAATTTTTGCGGATTTTTCCGAGAGATCGAAACATTTTGGACCAACAAGAGGCGACACTTGGCACCCTCTCATTGGTGGGCTTTGGGCGACATGGGCATTTCCTTGACATTTTGTCAAGTAGTAGGTAGGATATTTTGTGGTAGATGGATAAGGTGCACATGGATGAATCTTGGCCCTACACTTGCCTTGCACTTGGCATGATCTTGGCCATTGGTTGGCCTTTGCTTGACCTATAAATACCCACAGAAGACTTCTTCATCCATTCCTAAACTTTCCTAAGTCTTGAGAGCTTTCTTTGTGTGGTGTTCGTCCTCCCTCGTGAGGCCCCCTTGGCCGAGCCTTCCCCTGGCGAGAGTACCCTTGGCCGAGAGTACCCCCCCCCTAGTGGGGTTGGCCGAGGGGTATACACCCCCCCTTTGTGGTGTTGTCTCGTATATATACCCCCCCTCTTGGTAGAAATACTCTCAAAAGTATTGTTGTTATACCCAAATTACCTTAGCCGTATACCTTGTAGTATTCCAAAGATACCTCTATACGTAGAGTCTTAAATACTACCAGATGTCCTTTTGTCTCAAACCGAAACCCTAAGGAAAATCTCCATAGTTGGTTGGAGTATTAAGTAGAGGTCGCGTAGAACTTCTAAGGGTTGTTTGGAGCGGGTTGGAGCACCCGGAGTAGGAGCTAAGCGTTGCTAAGGATCGACATTTTTACTTGGATAATTATGGGCTTATCGAGGTAATTATCTTGTCCCCCTATTGTAATTGGAAATTACATGTTGTAGGAATATATAGTTGAAGTATACTATATAGAATCGAACATGGTTTTGCGGCAATGTCTTTGGACTTAAGCCCGAATTTAAAGAAGAGAATCGAATCAGAATTACGTGGGATAGTACGAGACTTGTGTAGTTTGACTGGGTAGGGCTGCCATTTCTCAGAGAATCTTGTATCTAGATTTAATCTACCGAGTAGTCTAGACTTTGATAGACTTGTATAACCTTTATAGGTTGAATGTTCTGTGAGTAGCATGTGCTACTTGGAAGGTGGACAAGGCTAGCCGGGTTATAGCCGTGGAGCGATTTGCTAATAGTCGATAATCGTCGCGAGGTATGTGATTCTTCCTATCCTCTTGAGCATGATATTTTAAAAGAATATATATATATAGTACGGTAGACGTACGCGTGCTAATTGAACGTAGTTATGACAATGTCTTTTGACTTAAGCCCGAATAATAAAGATCTTGAAGTATTTCAAGATAATTAAGAACTGTTTTTAAAAGAAGAGTAATACTTGGTTTTAAAAGCTTAAGAGTTATACTAGCTTTATGGGAAGTTAGGTATAACGGCTTAAGAGAGATAAAACGAATGATTTATTGATTTTAGAAGTTAAGAGACTTGATCTTGTAAGATAAGAGACTTAACGTAAATGAATTATATGAATTTTTGTGTGAAACCTCATTCGTGAGTAATGAGTACTTGTTTTTAAAAGGGATAATGTTTTACTGATTTCGGAAATCAGAATGTGTATCGACAAACCATTGCAGCGTTAATAAAGGAAAATGTATTGAATAATTAAGTATTATTAAAACCAGTAGAAACTCCATCTGCATAGAAACTAAGATGAGACAAAATGATATTTCCTAGATCATGGCTGCTTAATAAGATTGATTATGAACAAGAATAACCTACTCACATATAAGGCATATGTTTCTCAGATTGTTTAAAAGAGAATTATATTCTTAAATGAATAAGACTATGAACCACGAACCTTTCTAAAATAAGAAACGTGAACCTTTGAAATTAGGCAAACTTGAACGTTTTGAAAATAATGTTGTTACTTGATTTTACAAAGGGAAGTGTTTTGGTTTACTTAAAAAGATAGTCACTCTATTTTATACTACGGGTATTGTGTGACTTATGTGAAAGAAACGGATCTTTTAAAGAGTTAATGTATGAAGTACTTCGGGGATAGATACCCGAACTTGTTAGCATAAAGTACCTTGTGTGAATAACTTGATCGTGTTGGTTTGTGATAGCCTTGTAATACTTTCTTGTTGATTTGATAAGTAAACATGTTAGGATGCTACGTGTGTTAGTGTCTTGTGATTGTTATGAAAGGGGGTCATTCTTGTTGTGCTTACGTTGTTAAACGTTAAGCCCGTTGTACTGTTATTGTATCACATACCCCCTTGACTTATTATACCGAGGGCTTGCCACCCTTGATGCGGGTCTATACGGCCTATGCGGTCTCTAAGACTATGCGGAGCAGCGGTATGCTCCAGGATTGATCATTCCGGGTGTTTAGCCTGATGCGGGGGATGCCCTATGCGGTCTTTGAGGGACTATGCGGTCTTTGAGGGACTATGCGGGCTGCGGAAGTCCAGGCGGATACCGGGTTCGCCGCGTCACGCGGTATACCTCGTGCGGTTGTGTGACTATGATTCGAGGAATACCTCATGCGGGTCTGTGTGTGACCTACGCGAGTCGCGGTAAGTTCCAGGATAGACGCGCCGCGGTGATACCGCGGGCGAGTGGCCGCCGATCGTATGGTGCGGTCTAGAAAGACCTCGTGATACGCTTTATGGCATCTTTGGATCGCTGGGTCTTAGTAGTCGGCTATGCCTTCGCATTTACCGCATTTCGGTTCTATTGTGATGACTTTGAGGGCGTGAGTCCCTGACTTGACATGACTGCTTATTTATTGTGAAATGTAGTTTGGTTATCATACATGTCTCCTGCTTTATATAGACTACTATGATTTCATTTACGATTTATTTTCGCCACATACTTGGTACTGTTATCGACCTCTTTCGGGCGTTCATGCCGCAGTAAAGGTACACCGATCGTTGATCCTCGCCTTAGGTCACATTCATGTTTGGGAAAGCTCCGCTTCTCCGAGGCTTATCTTCGTATAGTCCCCGTTGTTGTAGGTGCTTACATTCGTGGTATGGCGACGGCCCCGTCGTTGTTGTCATATCATTCGTAGAGGTCTGTAGTACTGTTGTGGGCAGGGTTGTAATGGGATGTAACTGTTCGGATCTAAGTTTTTATATATATACGCCGAAAGGCAACTTTTCTCCAGATAAACATGTGTTTCCTTTACATTATTTCATATTGTGTTTTATGTTTCTCTGATTACTCTGATGTTGTATCATCGGGTGCCTGGTAGGCACGATCACGGGCCCGGGTTCGGGTCGTGACATAGTAACCCCAAGATTTTGAAAGCAGAAGCGATGACTGAAATGTGGTACGTGTACTAGAAAGAGTTCGGGTGTACGATGAGAGTACGACGAGTAAGAAAAGGAGCGAACATGTGTTAAAAGTATGGGAGTGATTATTTATATGAAGTAAAGGTGCGAAGAGAGTATCCTTTAGACCATGAGTGGGAGTTAATTGTGATGTTACACTTTAGAGGTAATTCCTCGTTGGCTTGGTTTTGAGTATTGCGCGTGTGTTATATTATGGCAATTTGTAGCATAATTAGTTTTGTAAGTATAGTAGTGAAGACTATACCGACGCACGTGTTTTTTTGGAGACTTAGAAGGAACATTCGGGACGAATGTTTCTAAGGGGGGAAGAATGTTACACCCCATAGTTCCAGGGTATGTATGTGAGGACGTACGTACGAGAATACGACATTAAGATTGGAAAGGAAGAAAGATTTGATTCTCCGACGGAAAATTTTCCGGATTTTTGTGAAGGAAAAAGGTTCGTAAATGGGAATTGGATTCCCAGATTTGGTATTTGGACTTCTTGGAATATTAGAGAATTATGGATTTTATTTTCCGGAATTGGTCACGTGGGCCCACGGGAGAAATTTATGGTTTTGTGGGGCCCACATTATTTTCAAGATTTTGACCGATTATGGATATTTCGGAAGATAATATATTTTGGACCAATAAGAGGGCGACACGTGTCACCCCCATGTGGCCTTGTTGGCCGAAATTGAGTGCCAAGTGGACAAGCCAAGTGGCCTTGTCTTGCAAGATATTTTGTGTGGACAAGTGGCTTGTGGGACCCACACACACTTGTCCCCAATCTCAACCACACACTTGTTTTCATCCTAGCCCTTGGTTGTCTTATATATCCAACCCTTGTTTTTGAAATCTTCCACACTTAAACATTTCAAGACTTGAAAAATCCTCTCTCCTTAGACATTGCTCTCGGCTTTGCCTTGTGTTCTTGAGCAATATTTGTCCAATAATTCTTAAACTTCTAAGTGTTCTTCCTTAATGTGTTAGGAAGATTGTTAACCAAGAGTTAGACAAGATTTCACACCCCTAGCCTTAAATATACCCCTTGGCCGAAAGTTGGTAATTTTGGAACCTAAGTGTTCTTCACTTTTTGGAGTTGAATCTTGAAGAGAAGTTGGTTAGGAGCTTCTACGGGTTGCTTGTAGCGGATTGGAATGTAAGGATTTGGAGCTAAACTTGCCAAGGAGCGACTTTAAGTTCTTGGATAATTTTGGGCTTTTTGAGGTAATGAACTTTGTCCTCCTTGTGAAGTTGGATATTATTTATGTTGGTAGTATATTATGGAGTATGAAATATGTGGAATGAAATTTGGAAAGATTTGGATCTTGTAAGCTTGTTAAAATGGAAATTGGCATGTTAGCCATTAAAATGGTAAACACGTATCTATTACCTGCCAACAGTAATAACAAAGTAATTATAACTTATATAAAGATTGAAATATAAGTTGGAAGATTAAAGGAGTAATTCCGGCATACTAGCCGAAAATTGGATAAGTGTGATTGTAGTAGTTGCCCAAGAACACCAACTAATGGACTGTATTTACATTCGACTATGGACTTGTTCCATTTCGGTTTTTTATGTTGTTGTTGTAAGGGGAAGATTTTTTAACACGTCCGTTTAGGCGTGTGATCCCCTTCTTTAGTTGTTAAATTGTTGCGCCTAAAATATGGCATGTTGGTTATTGTTTTCGGGCCTTGAAAAAGGTGGAAAAGTATGTAGAAACGGGGGAAGTGCTGCCCGATTTTTCGTAGAATAAGAAACCCTATACTTAGAATATTCTACGTTTTGAAGCTAGCAGTTAATAGACGATATGGCCATTTTAGGGTTGAAGTACTACGTATAGCGTATTCTACTTAAGGGATGGAATAGCTATCAAGGCTGAAGTACTTGGAGCATTTTGCTACTTGTCGATAATCGTCGCGAGGTATGTGAACCTCTTCCTCCTTTTGGGCATGATTCTATGTATGAAATATACATGTGGTGTTATTTCATGATTCCTTCTACTCTTAGAAGTTAAGAGGTATGTATGTTGTTTTACTCTATGTGAAAGTTATCCTAAGTTCTTACCAAGTCTTATGGGGGATGTTGGTAAGAGTCGTTAGGAAGTATTTGGAGTCGAGTTGACTTTGCAAATTTACTGCACGAATGAGAATAAGTATCGAACAAGCCATTGCAGCGTTAATAAATGAAAATGTATCGACAATCAATTAAATTAAAATGAGTAGAATTCTCCATCTGCATAGAAGCTAAGATAAGACAAAATTGTATTATATTTTCTAGATCATGGATGCTTTAATAAGATCATTATAAACAAATATTGATTTCTTAATTTCCAAAGTAAGAAACTTGATTTCTAACGGTTAAGAGACTGGATTTTTGAAAGTTAAGAGACTTGATCTTGAAAGTTAAGAGACTTGATCTTGAAAGATAAGAGACTTGATCTTGAAAGATAAGAGACTTGAGTATTTGAAGTTATGAAACTTAAACTATTTTGAAAAGTATATTGTTACTTGACTGTAAAAAGGAGACGTGTTTTGTTTAAAAAAGGAAGGCATGGTATTGTCTTGATTTGTTTAAAAGGATGGTTTAAAATATTATGGTTGATTTCACACCGAGTCCCAGGGATGGGCCGGGACATGTATACCATACGATTTCACACCGAGTCCCAGGGATGGACCGGGACATGTATACCATACGATTTCACACCGAGTCCCAGGGATGGGCCGGGACATGTACACCATACGATTTCACACCGAGTCCCAGAATGGGCCGGGACATGTTATATGTGTTATACGACGGATACGATTTCACACCGAGTCCCAGAATGGGTCGGGACATGTTATACGTGTTATACGATTTATATGACTTTACACCGAGTCCCAGGGGTGGGCCGGGACATGTACACTTTATGACTTTACACCGAGTCCCAGGGGTGGGCCGGGACATGTACACTTTATGACTTTACACCGAGTCCCAGGGGTGGGCCGGGACATGTACACTTTATGACTTTACACCGAGTCCCAAAAAGGGGGCCGAGACATGTTACACATCTTACGACTCTTGTTAAAGGAAAATGGGGCACGGTTGAGTTTCAGTTTTGAAAAGATGGGGTAAAGGACTTGATTTTCTTTGGTGTTATTTTTCTAAAGGGCTCTGTATAATGTATTTTGGTTATCATGCATGTCTCCTGTTTTTATAGGCTTCCATGATTTCATTACAATACTTTCAGTTTCATATACTTGGTACCTGTTGTACTGACCTCCTTCGTGGGGCTGCGTTCATGCCGCATGTAGAGATACAACGTTGGCTGATCCTCGCTCATAGGGTCACAGTTCCGCAATTTGGGAAGCTCCGTTTCTCCGGAGGCTTATCTTTTGGTATAGTCCCCTGTCATTGTAGGTACTTGTACATTCAGGGGTATTGCGGGGCCCTATCCCGTTATAGTTGTTGTTACACTCTTAGAGGTCTATAGTACTGTTGTGGGCAGAGTTTGTAAAGGATAACTGTTCGGGGTTTATTTTTATATATATGCCGAAAGACGACTTTTTGGTCAGCCTGTTTCTTGTATCACTGTTTATTTTCATGAGTTTTTTTTTATTTCCGCTGATTATCTCTGATGTATTATCACTAGGGTGCCCGGGGTAAGGCACCAGTCGCGGGCCCGAGGTCGGGTCGTGACAGTAATGGTAATTCAATTCCAATTCATGGTTATGGTCACACAATTTTTTCCCCCGAACCCACCTTTATCCCTGAAAAATATTCTTCATGCTCTTCACTTAATTAAAAATTTGATGTCTGTATGGAAATTTACAACTGATAACTCAGTTTCTGTTGACTTTTACCCTTTGCGATTTTTTTGTGAAGGATTTCTGGACAGGGATACCTCTAATGAGATGTGATAGTCGGGGCGAGCTCCATCCCATCACCACCACCACCACTAAATAAGCCATGTTGTCACGTTTTCCGCTTTAGCACCTTTCTTATTGTCACGACCCAACCCGATGGACCGTGACTGGTGTCCTAGTTGGACACCCATATACGAACCTGTTACATATAATCAGACTGATACCAAGGACAATGTAGAAATCTGTACAAGTATGCAGCAGGCTCATAGCACCACATATCAGAATGAACCTGTCTCCCGAGGAGTCACAACTAATCAATCATAACAAAATAGGAAAGCGACAAGCGTCGCTACTATACACGGGAATATCCAAAACGAACTACAACTGTATAACTGACCAAAACACGTCTACAACCCACGCATGTCCAACCCACACATGTCCACAGACCTCTACGAGTATAACAGTGAAATATGACGGGACAGGGCCCCGCCGTACCCCTGAATATGCATAAGTTTATGACCAAGGATTTGTACCAAAATGTCTAGTCTCTGGAACAACAGAGCTCTCCAAATAGCTGAGCAGAAATCCTAAGCTGGAGGATCACCAAACTGAGTGTATGTACCTACGGGCATGAAACGCAGCCCCCCGAAGAAAGAGGGTCAGTATGAAAAATGTACCGAGTATATAAAACATGAAGTACGGTAAATAAGATCATAACTGGCCAAAAGATGACAGGGGACAAGTATAATAATCAAAGATATCAATGCACATGTGCCTTATGAAATGAGAGTCATACATGTCCATATCATATACCGTGCCCGACCCATTATGGGACTCGGTGAATGAAGTCCTATACATGTATATACCGTACTCGGCCCTCTAGTGAGGGTCTCGGTTAAATAATCATATCCATATATACCGTGAACCACTCTAAAGTGAAGGGTCTCGTGAAATAATCATATATATCGTACCCGACCCTCTAGTGAGGGACTCGGTGAACAATACAATGAAGCTGTGCACGAACATACCCGTCACGGGACTCGGTGAAATGATATAATCACATTTTGCACGAATAGAATATCATGAGCAACCATATACAAATTAAATCATCATCTGGGCCTCAATGGAATAATTAGAATGAACTATCACTTGAGAATCAAAGACAACTATCATATCAAGTATCACTAGGAATTAGGATTCATTGAAATTACGTACGTCCGTCGTACACTCATTTTATGAAACTCATGCCAAAAATAAAGAAGGGATAGTTTCACATACCTCTTGTCGTCTATACCAACTCGATAATTAAAATGCGTCTCGGTTAGCACTTCAACCTATAACAATAGTAACATGACCATCAACTGTATGACTACTAGTATACGGTATATATCGAATGATAATTTGTTTCATGTAAAAATTTGGGCAGCACTTCCCCTACTTATACACACATCCGCAACTCACACACAAGGTCAACAACATCAATAACAAGATACGTCTCAAGGATATAGTAAAATAAGTCCCATTACTCCATATACACCATCGTTATACATTCTTTCTTTTTATGTCAAAGGAATACAACAACCACAACAACCAAGGTGATTAATACACATATTTCTCATGTTAATCCAGCCCCTTTAACCATATTAAAACAGCCCTTAGGAACAATCCATACTCCAACAACAACAAGAGTGCAATGGGTTGTATCAAGCGGCATGTTCGTCTTATAATTTGCAACATAACACTTTTATACACCTTAATTCCTTTAGGACATATATTAGCAATTACCACAATGTACATACATATTCATAACTAAAATTCCAGCATTATAAATCAACAAGAACAACCCCTAAATATAATACAACAATGCTCAACGATTTCATGGACATCTAATCCACAAGAACATAGTTCCGTAGCTCTTCTCATAATTCCTTAAAATCCAATTCATAATTCAACAATTTCATATAAACAACTACAACTTAAATATCAAGATTCCTTCACTTTTAACACATAATTAATAATGATAAGAACAACAACAACAACCGAACCCAAATCGGTAGAAACAACTCCAATCGGCTCAACTACACACCAATACAATCACATGTATTTTCTTACTTCCAATTTCTCTTAACACGAGTTCATCTCTTAACTACAACATCATTTAACTTTCAATTACTCTATAAGAAGAAAAAATCTTACCTTAACTTAGATAAAACAACCCCTACTTGCATCGGTACCCACTGCTCCAATTTGTACCATTTCTTCAACTTACCATGCATGCATTCTTTACAAGTTTAAACTCATCTTACTATCATGTTTTTCTTCAAAATCACTCATCTCCAAAGCTAAAGTTGCTAGAGCAGATTTCGGACCAGCATTGCCGAATCCACTGTTGGTGAGGAGTTTACCATGGCTTAGAACATAGTAGAAGAACTTAATCTTGGAAGGGGGAGTTGATTTAGTCTTCAACTTAGCTATGGAGGTCCAGAAAAATCTGTTGGAGGAAGAATAGAAGGGATATTTGGAAGGGGGTGGTTTTCGAACTAAGGGTGAGTCATGGGAATATGTGGTGGAATTTAATGGTGCATGTTGGTGTTGTGCCACTTGTTCCACGCGTGGGGGGCACAAGTCTCCACAATTTGTCCACTAGTTCCCACTTATCATCCTCTTCCGTAAATTAATCCCACAATTAATTAATCTTAGACCCCACTTCATTAAAACTTAAAATTTCGAAATGTTCAACTATTATAATCAATTCCCATCGTCACACTCGTTGGGTCCAAAATTATTTCGGAATTACATCCTTTGGTATACTAATCTCCGTATTAGCATAATATGTAAATATACTTTATTTCCAACACTTGAATATTATTTTCTTAATTACTTCTCAATTTATTGCCCTAAAATTACGAGGTGTAACATCCTTCCCCATTAGAAGCATTCGTCCTCGAATGTTCATAATAGGTCTTATGCTATAAAAATTCCTGCAGAGTCTCCTCTATAACTATACCTACCAACCTATATTCAACAAACCCAAAGATGTCTCACAGGGCCACAATGTATTACATGTATTATTTACCAATCAATATAGTCAAGTAAGGAATTGAATTACCTGAAGGCATAAGGAACAAGTGAGGATACTTATGTCACGACCCGACCCCGGGCCGCGACTGGTGCCCTACCTGGGCACCCTGTTCAGGTATACATCAGAGAATAGCAGCGGAACATACACAACTTAAACATATGTGTAAACAAAAGCCAACACAGGCTGGCCGATAAGGCCGCCTTCCATATTATAAACATAATCAAAAGTACAACTGTACAACTCAGTTCTTACAGCCCAACCACATATGTGAATACAAACCTCTAGGAACAACTGTGGCGGGATAGGGCCCCGCCATACCCCTGAATATACATGAATCTACTACCTCAGGAAAAACCGTACCAAGAGCTAAGCCTCCGGAGCAAATGGAGCTTTCTCTCAAAGACTGAACCAAGATCCTAAGAGCAAGGATCACCAACCTGGGTACCTAAAACCTGCGGGCATGAACGCAGCCCCCCGAAGTCGCATAACAATTGCGAATATGGAACAGAAATAACGTACAGTAAACAGATCATAACTGTACAAAAGAATGACAAGGACAAGTATAAAAATACATACCAGATCCTGCCGTGTCATTACCACTTATGAACTTAATCGCACCTTATTATCTTTTCCCATTTTCAATAAAAGTTATAGCCACATTCTTACACACATGATTAGGAAAAATCATTAAGTTCATTACTATATAACTTAACTTATCTTTCATAAGTATAATCCGGCCCTTTAAGGAGGGCGCATATACTACCCGGCCCAATCTGGGACGCGATCAAGTCACACAAATATCAAAGCGTGTCCGTGGAATCCCCCATCACTGTCGACAGCTATAAGTGTAAAATATAACCATGTGACGCGCCGTGGCATCCCACCTCACTGTCGGCGTACACATACACAACACATATATATCTCCTGCCCGTGGAATTCCCACATCACAAAAGCATGACCATAGGGTAACACAACCAAAGCCGGGGACATATATGATAATCAAATTACAACACATTGTGCCTTACTAACAATGAGAGTAAACAGTAGTGTCTTTACAATATAAAATAGGAAGCTCATGATCAAAACAGGACCATCCACCCGCAGTATCATTTAACCATCCTATTCCTGGGACTATTTCACCCGCATAGGCCGCGTGGACCCGCGTGAGGTATTCCTCGCATGGGACTATTTCACCCGCATAAGCCCTTACGGACTCGCATGAGGTATTCCTCACATAGGCTGGACCCGCCCGCATGGGACTATTTCACCCGCATAAGTCCTTACGGACCCGCATGAGGTATTCCTCGCATCGTGGGTAGCAATTCCACGGAATCTGCAAATGCCACAAACCCGGGAATGACCCAAACGATCGATATACCAATAGCACACAACCTGGCTATTTCCAAGACACATAGGCGCTTCAACTAAACAAGCCAAAGTACTTATCAAGGCACACTTAGACAAATTCTCAACTTATCAAGCCAAAGTACTAATCAAGACATCTCATAGAATAATTCTCATTTAACAAGCTAAAGTACTTATCAAGGCACATTTTAGACTAATTCTCAATTAATCAAGCCAAAGTACTAATCAAGGCATCTCATAGAATAATTCTCATTTAACAAGCCAAAGTACTTATCAAGGCACATTTTAGACTAATTCTCAATTAATCAAGCCAAAGTACTAATCAAGGCATCTCATAGAATAATTCTCATTTAACAAGCCAAAGTACTTATCAAGGCACATTTTAGACTAATTCTCAATTAATCAAGGCATCTCATAGAATAATTCTCATTTAACAAGCCAAAGTACTTATCAAGGCACACTTTGACAAATTCTCAATTTATCAAGCCAAAGTACTAATCAAGGCACAAATAGAATAATTCTCATTTAACAAGCCAAAGTACTTGTCAAGGCACATTTAGACTAATTCTCAATTAATCAAGCCAAAGTACTAATCAAGGCATCACATAGAATTATTCTCAATTAAACAGGCCAAAGTACTACGTACGTACATTCTTTTCAAAAGACTCCTTCCCAAATAAAACTTCCCCGATACTAACAACCGTAGTATCAAGTCCTATCCACCTTTCAAGACAAGTCACAATACCTTTTTAGAAATACAATTACCGGCTTCTAAATCAAGTGACTTCTTTATTAAAAACCTTAAGCAATTGGTACCTTTAAAACAATTTGCCCTTCCTTAACACAAGTTATTTCTTTGATTACTTTATTAGGGAAACCATCCTCTTAACCTTCCATAAAGCCGTTATAACCAACTTCCCATAAAGCCGTTATAACTCTTTATGGTTTAGACCAACACGTTCCTTTTATAACCAAGAGACTTCTACTTTTTGAAACCAAGTATTAAATACTTTCAAGTCAATTCTCATAACTTTCAAAAATACAATTAGTCTCTTAACCTTTAGAAAACAAGTGACTCCTTTTATTATAAAACCTTAGGCAATTAATGCCTTAAAAACAAGTGGCCTTTTCACTAAAATCAAATCACTTATCTTTCCATAAAGCAAATATAACTAACTTTCCATAAAGCCATTATATTCCCTTTATACCTTAGCCAAAAACAATTTCCTATCCAAGGGACTTATACGTTTAAAACGGAACAAGTATCACATATTTTAAAACTCTTCAAGTCCCTTAACTTCAATAAAACTTAAGACATCCTTTATACTTTCAAAGAAGTGAGTTAATCTCCCAACTCACCCGACTTGGCTATTCACAAACTAGTAAAGGATATCAAGGTGTTGTACGTCTACCGTACTACATACGTGCAACTAGTCATGCTCAAAGATAGGAAAAGTTCTACATAGAGTAGATCACACAACTACCTCTTAACTTCTAAGAGTAACAGGAAACATGAAATGATACCACAGGTATATTCCATACATAGAATCATGCCAAAAGAAGGAAGAGGTTCACATACCTCGCGACGATTGTCGACAAGTAGCAAAATGCTCCAAAGTACTTCAACCTTGAGCTATTCCATTCTTCAAGTAGGATACGCTATACTTAGTACATCAACCTATAATGGTCACCATACGTCCATTAACCTCTTACTTCATCGTAGAATATTCTAGGTGCTAAGTCGCTAAATTCTACGGAAAATCGGACAAAGACCTCCTTTGTTTCTACTCACTTTGCCACCTTTTCAAGGCGAATACAATAACCAAACAGCCCCAATTGGCTCACAACAATATAGAAGGTAGTCCAGTACAAATGAATAACCAAACAGCCCCATTTGGCTCACAATTTAGAAGGTAGTCTAATATAAATGAATAACAAACTAATACAAACTACAAGTCCAAATTCGGCCACCTTGAGTTCAACAATACTAATTCTTATCCAATTTCCATTTCAATCCAACTTGGTAGCATAACATGATATCTAGTCGCAACCAATTATAACTACTATAATCTTCAAGTCAATTACATGCGACGATTCTAATAACGATCAAATTGTATTCCAACTTAACATGACTTACTTTTCATTTCGAACTTAAGCTACAAGTAATCCATAATACTTATAAACTTCAACTTAACAACTTCATGCTAGCAACATGTAAAGCTAACAACAACAATATAAATAATCTTGTAACACTTTCAAAGAACAAGATTATACCTCAACGAATTGTAATCCAATCTTCAAAACCGAAGTTGCTCCTTAGCAACCTAGAGCCTCATCAAGACACCTCAATCCGCTCCTTGAGACCCTTAGAACCACACCAACAACTTTCCTTCAAACCTCCAATCCAAAACCTAGAAAGCCACTAGGTTTTCACTTTGCGACTAACCCGAAAACTATCTTTTTCCGAGATTTTTCTATTGAGATATGCCTACAATACACATAGGAACCTTGGTTTAAAGTGTGGAGCTTATTGGACAAGAAACACAATTTTTTTCTTCTCAATGGACATGAAGCCGAGAGCTTCATAGTTGTTCATCCAATTTTTTCAAGAAATATGGCTAAGTGTTGGCTCTCTCTTGCTACTAGTAGTGTAATAAAGGGTCATGGAGGGACAAGATGCAACCATTTGGGTGGCTAGGATGAAGTCTTTCAAAATATCAAGACTAGTTGTCTCCTTTGACTTAGTCAAATTTCTCAAGCTACACTTTCAAGACTTTAGTCATCCAAGACTTATGGTCAATGACCATATTGGCCATGCCATTTCGTCCAAGGCATTGCTAAGGGGGGGTGACACGTGTCGCCCTCCCATTCGTCAAAATAAAACGTTTTCCGACAATTTCATAATTCCGATAAATTTTTACAAGTCTCTAATTTTAACACTAGCGAGTTCTTACGTACGTTCTTAAAACATATCCTGTAAATACGGGGTGTAACATTCTTCCCCCCTTAGAAACATTCGTCCCCGAATGTTCTTTCGGAGTCAATCTTTATAATTAGCGACATAGTCTCCTTATACTATACCCTTCTTACGACATATGCCACCCATGGCCACATAACAATATTTATACTAAGATGTCGACCTTGGCACTCAAAAAGCCAACTAGCCCATACTTATAATGACCTCAAAGTCTGTCATAATCCTCTCTACTAGGTCTACTAGGGTCTGACGACTGCATCATCACCGGGAAAACCTCATATTCCCGCTCAGCTACCACCCCACACACACTCACGGGTGTAGTTACCTCGAAAGGTTCTTATGGATTCAGGCTCTATTCCTTTACACTTGGTTGTTATCTTTCTTACTGGTCGTACTCTTTCCATATTTCCAACTCACACTAGTATACATAACTTCCATACCGATGCTGGCCTCCAATCTTTGGAGTCACTCTATAAAACAAAATAAGGCCATTTCCGGCTTTCATTACCTGGTTCCGGTGGAATGCGTCCACTAACCCGTAAAACAATTAACTAGACTTGGGCCTTGCACCCTCGTGACCCTGTCACGTAGAGGAACTACTACCAACTGATCCCACTCCATTCCAGGCCATGGAGAGACGTGAGTCCCACCTGCCGTCGCACTTAACTCTTATTCTTGGTCTATAATAAATCTTTCTACCCGAGAAGACCTTGTACATCTAAGGTCTCAGCGGTCTTCAACATTCTTAGGCTCGCAATTTCCATGCTCCAAGCCTATCTTATCAGTCTCCCCGTAAACGGGTACAAAAACTTCTCATAAAACCCAAACCATGTGGTCTCGATCACAACAACCATTACTCACTCTATGCGGACCTCATCCGTACAATTCTCTTAAGCCTACTACGCAGCTTAATCTATTAACATGACATTCCGTTAGGTTCCTTAACATGGCTTCTTAAGGGTTCACTACCCTATCAGACAGCTCATCCTTTCCCAATTATCTCGAAATAAAACACAAAACCTTGGCGAAAATCCTTTAACTACTCCATACCTTCCCGGTATCTAGTTAGTCTTTACCAATTCCTGGTACTCTAAAATCATTCTAGGCAACACGCGTCTGACCCTCATACATAACTCCGTATAGATGTATGTCACAATACCAACTATACTATAATCATTACCAACCTGGATACGCAATCCACATAGTCATTCCCGGTCATCACGCTTTCTCGTAGTGCAATCAACATAACTCGTTGGGAGGGCGACCACAACAATACTGACTATCGCACGATCTCAGAGTGAGAAGAATGGAAACCAATCCTAAATGTCCTGCAGCCTCCTGATTATAGATGTGGTGCACAACACATCGATAATCAAGACTCTACTAGACACGGTCTGTAGACACCTTCCGAGGACTAACTGCTCTGATACCACTTTTGTCACGACCCGACCGGGCGCGGCGGTGCCTACACAGGCACCTGTTGATATACATCAGAGAATAGCAGCGGAACATACACTACTTAAACATATGTGTAAAAAAAAGCCAACACAGGCTGGCCGATAAGGCCGCCTTCCATATTATAAACATAATCAAAAGTACAACTGTACAACTCGGTTCTTACAGCCCAACCACATATGTGAATACAGACCTCTAGGAACAACTGTGGCGGGACAGGGCCCCGCCATACCCCTGAATATACATGAATCTACTACCTCAGGGAAAACCGTACCAAGAGCTAAGCCTCCGGAGCAAATGGAGCTTTCTCTCAAAGACTGAACCAAGATCCTAAGAGCAAGGATCACCAACCTGGGTACCTAAAACCTGCGGGCATTTAACGCAGCCCAGAAGGGTCGATAACAACAGTACGAATATGGAATGAAATAACGTGACTGATGCAGATCATAATCAGATAAAAGAATGACAAGGACAAGTATAAAAATACATACGGATCTCCGGTGTCATTACCACTTATGAACTTAATCGCACTTATTATCTTTTCCCATTTTCAATAAAAGTTATAGCCACATTCTTACACATGATTAGGAAAAGTCATTAAGTTCATTACTATATAACTTAACTTATCTTTCATAAGTATAATCCGCCCTTTAAGGAGGGCGTATACTACTACCCAACTGGGACGCGATCAAGTCACACAAATATCAAAGCGTGTCCGTGGAATCCCCATCACCGCCGACTATAAGTGTAAAATATAACCATGTGACGCGCCCGTGACATCCCACCTCACTGTCAGCGTACACATACACAACACATATATATCTCCTGCCCGTGGAATTCCCACATCACAAAAGCATGACCATAGGGTAACACAACCAAAGCCGGGGACATATATGATAATCAAATTACAACAGATTGTTCCTTACTAACAATGAGAGTAAACAGTAGTGTCTTTACAATATAAAATAGGAAGCTCATGATCAAAATAGGACCATCCACCCGCAGTATCATTTAACCATCCTATTCCTGGACTATTTCACCCGCATAGGCCGCGTGGACCCGCGTGAGGTATTCCTCGCATGAGACTATTTCACCCGCATAAGCCCTTACGGACTCGCATGAGGTATTCTCGCGATAGGTGGACGCCCGCGTGGGACTATGTCACCGCGTAAGTCCTTACGGACCGCGTAGGTATTCTCGATCGTGGGTAGCAATTCCACGGAATCCGCAAATGCCACAAACCCGGGAATGACTCGAACGATCGATATACCAATAGCACACAACCGGCTATTTCCAGCACACATAGGCAGTTCTCAACTAAATAAGCCAAAGTACTTATCAAGGCACACTTAGACAAATTCTCAACTTATCAAGCCAAAGTACTAATCAAGGCATCTCATAGAATAATTCTCATTTAAAAAGCTAAAGTACTTATCAAGGCACAATTTAGACTAATTCTCAATTAATCAAGCCAAAGTACTAATCAAGGCATCTCATAGAATAATTCTCATTTAACAAGCCAAAGTACTTATCAAGACACATTTTAGACTAATTCTCAATTAATCAAGCCTAAGTACTAATCAAAGCATCTCATAGAATAATTCTCATTTAACAAGCCAAAGTACTTATCAAGGCACATTTTAGACTAATTCTCAATTAATCAAGCCAAAGTACTAATCAAGGCATCTCATAGAATAATTCTCATTTAACAAGCCAAAGTACTTATCAAGGCACACTTTGACAAATTCTCAATTTATCAAGCCAAAGTACTAATCAAGGCACAAATAGAATAATTCTCATTTAACAAGCCAAAGTACTTGTCAAGGCACATTTAGACTAATTCTCAATTAATCAAGCCAAAGTACTAATCAAGGCATCACATAGAATTATTCTCAATTAAACAGGCCAAAGTACTACGTCGACATTCTTTTCAAAAGACTCCTTTCCAAATAAAACTTCCCGATACTAACAACCGTAGTATCAAGTCCTATCCACCTTTCAAGACAAGTCACAATACCTTTTAGAAATACAATTACCGCTTTCTAAATCAAGTGACTTCTTTATTAAAAACCTTAAGCAATTGGTACCTTTAAAACAATTTGCCTTCCTTAACACAAGTTATTTCTTTGATTACTTTATTAGGAAACCATCCTCTTAACCTTCCATAAAGCCGTTATAACCAACTTCCCATAAAGCCGTTATAACCCCTTTATGGTTTAGACAACACGTTCCTTTTATAACCAAGAGACTTCTACTTTTGAAACCAAGTATTAAATACTTTCAAGTCAATTCTCATAACTTTCAAAATACAATTAGTCTCTTAACCTTTAGAAAACAAGTGACTCCTTTTATTATAAAACCTTAGGCAATTAATGCCTTAAAACAAGTGGCCTTTTCACTAAAATCAAATCACTTATCTTTCCATAAAGCAAATATAACTAACTTCCCATAAAGCCGTTATATTCCCTTTATACCTTAGCCAAAAACAATTTCCTATCCAAGGGACTTATACGTTTAAAACGGAACAAGTATCACATACTTTAAAACTCTTCAAGTCCCTTAACTTTAATAAAACTTAAGACATCCTTTATACTTTCAAAGAAGTGAGTTAATCTCCCAACTCACCCGACTTGGCTATTCACAAACTAGTAAAGGATATCAAGGTGTTGACGCTCACCGTACTACATACGTGCAACTAGTCATGCTCAAAGATAGGAAAAGTTCTACATAGAATAGATCACACAACTACCTCTTAACTTCTAAGAGTAACAGGAAACATGAAATGATACCACAGGTATATTCCATACATAAAATCATGCCAAAAGAAGGAAGAGGTTCACATACCTCGCGACGATTGTCGACAAGTAGCAAAATGCTCCAAAGTACTTCAACCTTGAGCTATTCCATTCTTCAAGTAGGATACGCTATACTTAGTACATCAACCTATAATGGTCACCATACGTCCATTAACCTCTTACTTCATACGTAGAATATTCTAGGTGCTAAGTCGCTAAATTCTACGGAAAATCGGACATCACCTCCTTTGTTTCTACTCACTTTGCCACCTTTTTCAAGGCCGAATACAATAACCAAACAGCCCCAATTGGCTCACAACAATATAGAAGGTAGTCCAGTACAAATGAATAACCAAACAGCCCCATTTGGCTCACAATTTAGAAGGTAGTCTAATATAAATGAATAACAAACTAATACAAACTAATACAAACTACAAGTCCAAATTCGGCCACCTTGAGTTCAACAATACTAATTCTTATCCAATTTCCATTTTAATCCAACTTGGTAGCATAACATGATATCTAGTCGCAACCAATTATAACTACTATAATCTTCAAGTCAATTACATGCGACGATTCTAATAACGATCAAATTGTATTCCAACTTAACATGACTTACTTTTCATTTCGAACTTAAGCTACAAGTAATCCATAATACTTATAAACTTCAACTTAACAACTTCATGCTAGCAACATGTAAAGCTAACAACAACAATATAAATAATCTTGTAACACTTTCAAAGAACAAGATTATACCTCAACGAATTGTAATCCAATCTTCAAACCGGTTGCTCCTTAGCAACCTAGAGCCTCATCAAGACACCTCAATCCGCTCCTTGAGACCCTTAGAACCACACCAACAACTTTCCTTCAAACCTCCAATCCAAAACCTAGAAAGCCACTAGGTTTTCACTTTGCGACTAACCCGAAAACTATCTTTTTCCGAGATTTTTCTATTGAGATATGCCTAAAATACACATAGGAACCTTGGTTTAAAGTGTGGAGCTTATTGGACAAGAAACACAATTTTTTTCTTCTCAATGGACATGAAGCCGAGAGCTTCATAGTTGTTCATCCAATTTTTTTCAAGAAATATGGCTAAGTGTTGGCTGTCTCTTGCTACTAGTAGTGTAATAAAGTGTCATGGAGGGACAAGATGCAACCATTTGGGTGGCTAGGATGAAGTCTTTCAAAATATCAAGACTAGTTGTCTCCTTTGACTTAGTCAAAGTTCTCAAGCTACACTTTCAAGACTTTAGTCATCCAAGACTTATGGTCAATGACCATATTGGCCATGCCATTTCGTCCAAGGCATTGCTAAGGGGGGGTGACACGTGTCGCCCTCCCATTCGTCAAAATAAAACATTTTCCGACAATTTCATAATTCCGATAAATTTTTACAAGTCTCTAATTTTAACACTAGCGAGTTCTTACGTACGTTCTTAAAACATATCCTGTAAATACGGGGTGTAACAACTTATTCTTCATCTCGTTTTTTGCTTCCCAAATCACCTCTTCACTGTTATTGTTTCGCCATAATACTTTGACGGAAGACACATCCTTAGTACGTAACCTTCTAACCTGGCGATCAAGTATAGCTATGAGACTCTCCTCATAAGACAACTCCTCTGTTACCTGGACATCGTCTACAGGGAATACTCTAGAAGGGTCACCAATACATTTACGTAGCATCGATACATGAAAGACTGGATGTACCGCTTCCAAATCAGATGGTAGGTCCAACTCATAGGCAACCTTGCCTACCCTACGAATAATTTGATAAGGCCCAATGTATCTCGGGCTAAGCTTCCTGTAACGCCCCGAACCCGGGCCCGTTACTGGTGCCTTACCCCGGGCACCTTAGTGATACAACATCAGAGAAAACCAGCGGAAAATAAAACACGAGTCATGAAACAAGAGATATAATAAATAAACAGGCCAACCAAAACAGTTGCCTTCAGTATATACATAAAAACCCGAACAGTTATCCTTTTTACAAACCCTGCCCACAACAGTGCTACAGACCTCTAAGATTTACAACAACTATGACGGGACAGGGCCCCGCCATACCCCTGAATGTACAAGAACCTATAACTCAGGGAAACATACCAAAGATAAGCCTCCGAAGGAACGGAGCTTTCCAACACGCTAAAATGAGATCCTACGAGCGGGGATCCACGACCGATGTACCTCTACCTGCGGCATGAACGCAGCCCCCCGAAGGAGGTCAGTACAACAGGTACCAAGTATGTGAAACTGTAAAATACTGTAAATGAAATCATACTAGTCTATATAAAGCAGGAGACATGTATGATAACCTAACTACAGTTCACAACATAAAAGCAGTCATGTCCAGTCAGGGACTCACGCCCTCAAGTCATCACTCAAATATAACTATGGGTCTCACGCCCACAACATCAATCATGTTCGCATCATGGCCGCATGCCCCCGGAATACTGCATCGGTGTAGACATGTCCATGATGCAACAATAATAACAAGGCGCGTGGCGCATGCCGGAATACTGCATCGGTGTAGACATGCCCATGTAACCTCAATAACAATATACTGGGTGGTCAACCCTGCCGCATGGCCACATGCCCCCGGAATACTGCATCGGTGTAGACATGTCCATGTAGCCACAATAACACTATATCGGGTAATCAACCCTGCTGCATGGCCACATGCCCCCGGAATACTGCATCGGTGTAGACACGTCCATGTTGCAACAATAATAACAAGGCCGCATGGCCACATGCCCCCGGAATACTGCATCGGTGTAGACATGTCCATGTGACATCAACAACAAGACAGTAATCAAAATGGAAACATACCCGTGGAATTCTCCATCACTGCCAAAGACGCGTCAAGTAAGTTCTCAACAAGTCAACCGGCCCTCTATCGAGAGACGCGGTAACACAGAAATACCACACTTGCACAACAAAGGCTATCATCACAAGCATAGGCAAGATTCCCAACAACAAGCATAGGCAAGTTTCACAACAACAAGCATAGGCAAGTTTCACAACAACAAGCATAGGCAAGTTTCACACAACTCCAAGTACTTTCATTTTATGCCAAAGTCCGGGTTCTTAACCCCAAAGTACTACATACGTTAAGTTCTTTTTAAAAGAGATCCATTACTTTTATAAAAGTCACCCGATACCCGTAGTATTAGAATGACCAACCCACATTCCTTTTCAAAATCAAGTAACAACATTCTTTTCCTAAGTTCCAGTTTGCCTAGTTTCAATTACTCAAGCTTCTCATTTTCGAATGGTTTCATAGTTCATAAACTTAATCACTTGATTCCTTTTTAGAACAATTGAGTAATATATGTCTCACGTGAGAGTAGGTTATTCTTGTTTACAACATTCTTATTACAGCAGCCATGATCTAGAAAATGTAATATCATTTTGTCTCATCTTAGTTTCTATGCGGATGGAGGTTTACTTGGTTTTAATACGATACATCATTATTCAATACATTTTCCTTTATTAACGCTGCGGTGGTGCAGCCGATACACATTCTGATTTCCGAAATCAGTAAAACATTATCCCTTTAAATAAAACCAAGTACTCATTACTCACGAATGAGGTTTCACACAAACATTCACATTAAAACAAATAAGTTAAGTCTCTTATCTTATAAGATCAAGTCTCTTAACTTCTAACATCAGTAAACCATTTTCTTTACCTCTCTTAAGACATTATACCTAACTCCCCATAAAGCTAGTATAACCCTTTTTAAAACCTTTAAAACCAAGTGTTACTCTCCTTTCAAAATGATTTATAAATCTTTTGAAATACATCAAGTTCTTTATTATAACTAGTCAGTTATAATTCACATCAGTTACCTTTTAAAACCACAAAGTATTTTCTTACCTACATAAAGCTGTTATAACCAACTTCCCATAAAGCCGTTATAACACTTTATGTTTTAAGAACAATCAAACACAGATAACACGTATGCGTCACCGCACTACATAGTTCACACATATCATGCTAGAAGAGATAGGAAGAGGTTCACATACCTCGCGACGATTGTCGACTAATAGCAAACGCTCAAGTACCTCAAAGCTGGCTACTCCTTAAGCCAAGTGGATCACTCCACACGTAGTACTTCAACCTATAAGGCCACAAGTGCGCTTATTAACATCTAGATCTCAACGTTCCATATTCTACGGAAAATTCGGCACCTCCCCATGGCGTAAATCTCTCTCTCTATCGGGCCGCTACCAAGCCAACCGGGGGTTTTACACGCCTAACCTGGCGTGTACAATTCTACTACTCAAGAATGCTATACAAGTCTCTCTGTAATACCCTATGTAATTACGATTCATTCGATTCTTTATTCTTCGTGCTTAAGTCAAAAGACATTGCGCACAATTATAATGTTGATTCTATATATAGTATACTTCAACTATATATTCCTACTACATGTAATTTCCAATTACAATAGAAGGTCAAGAGTGTTTACCTCGATAAGCCCAAAATTATCCGAGTTTAAATGTCGCTCCGAGCAACGCTAGCTCCTACTCCGAGTGCTCAATCCGCTCCAAACAACCCTTAGAAGTTCTACGCCTTCAACTAAACACTTCAACCGACTATGAAGGTTTTCCTTAGGGTTTCGTTTAGTGGCTAAAGGAAGTATAATAGTATTTGGGCTTTTGTAAAAGTGTAACCTTGGGAATACTACAAGGTATTTGGGCCAAGGTATTTGGACATTATAACAACACTAGGAGAGTATTTCTATACCACAACAAGGGGTATTTATCTGAAACAACTAGGCTAGGGGTACCCACTCTAACCACTACAAAGGGGAGGAGCTCTCGCCAAAGGGAGTTGTGGTGGACGAAAACTTCACAAGGAGAGGGAGGATTTTTAACACTTAGAAAATATTTGGATGAAGAATTTCATCAACAAAGTGGTATTTATAGGTCAAGGAATGGCCAACCAATGGCCAAGATTAAACCAAGTGTTAGGCAAGTGTAGGGCTAGGATTTACTACACACAAATATCCTACCAACTCCTTGACTTTGCCAAGGCACCAAAAACGTGCTCACCTAGTCCATTTCGTCCATTTGGACGATTTCAAACCACCAATTGGAGGTGCCAAGTGTCGCCCTCCGTTGGTCCAAAATGTTTCGTCTCTCGGAAAAATCATAAAAATAATAAATGGCATAGCGGAAATTCCCTACGAAAGTGGAAGCGTTTAGTCGAAAAACGACTCTAATCGGGTGTTGTGAACAAAGTTAATTCGCCAAGCCAAATCAAAAGTTTCAAATTTCCTCGTGCGCCTCGCGTACATACTGGAAATACGGTATAACATTCTCCCCTCGCAGAAACATTCGTCGAATGTTCCTTCTAAGTCTCAAAACAAGCGTCGCGAGATAGTCTTCACTACTATACTTACGAGAATCAAACATGCCACACCGCCACAAAATAACATGCGCGCAAAAACCCAAATCCACGCCAACGAGGAACCACCTCGGTTAGCACAAAGTCCCCACCAAGGTCTAAAATATACTCCCTTCGCACCTACATTTCACAAAAGAAAGCGATCACACGTTCACTTCTCCCCTATCTCGTCGTGCCATTCTCGAACACTCGAGCTCTTTCTAGTATCGGACCACACACTTCGTCAACGTTTCTGTTTCCAACCCTTGGAGTTACTACCTCAAACTTGGTCATCTTACAACCCTCGATTTCCTCTAAGGCCATTCTCGGCCTTCACGAACCGATTGCAGTCGAACATATCTATGAACTCATACGATGGTCATCTAAACTTGGGCCTAGCACCCTCGTGACCACCGCCACTGGCGGGACCACCCAGTGACCCTTCCTCGAAGCGGGGCGGGTTGGCCGCAACATGGCCCCAACCCGACCATCTGTAGCGCGCCCGACTCGCCGACACGGAACACATCATGTAAGCTACCACTTCCATCTCACACTAACCAGATTTTTAAATCACACTATAGCACAAAGCTATCCGAACATAACACTTAACACATCATTAACATCAATACATACAAGTATCTGAGGTTAAGGATATACAAAACTAGGCGGTTCAAGGCCGCTACTGGAGAACTTCCACCGCGACCTCTACCGTGGCCCATCGCTCTAGTAGTCTGTGCTATCCTACCCGGTGCTACCCACAGTGGACAGTCTCTCGTCATATGGCCTGTTGGCGCAAGAATAACAAGCTCCCTTGGTACTCGACACTCTCGAAATGCGGTCTACCACATCGACCACAGAGGTAGGGGTATTGCATCGGCCAACACCCTACTCGCGAACATCTGAAACACAGGAGCCCGGATCTGCTCTGAATATCCTGAGGTCCCGAAAGTGCGGAGGACCACTCTGCACTGGCGGAGGTACATAACTAGTCTGCTGCGAGGCGGTCCGCCTCGAAGTCGCCAAAATATCCGTGCCGTCTTGGCGCCTGTGGCGGTCCACCGTCGATCTGCGCTCGCCGCGAGTGCATGAGCACGAATGCGGGCAATGTCCATGCGGTGAAGAGAAACACCAACAACTCTCGCTAGGTAATCATCGAGCCACCTGTAACATATCGGTGCACTCGATCCTCCATACTAGCTACTAATGCGGGAACATACCGCCAATGAGTCGAACTCACATTGTACTCGGCTATGCGCGGTTACGCCTCAACATCAAAAATCACGGCGAGCCTCCTCATTTGTGGAGGCAAGAAATGTGCCAGAAGGCCCCGAAAACTCGTCCCAAACGGTGGAAGTGCATGCTCTCCGGGAAAGCTCACGAGTCAAACTAATCGATCGCGGTATCACGCGGCCGATGCGAACAAATGTCACAGACTCGGTCTACGAAGCCTTGATCACCGCATGATCCTCTGCAGCGACGGATGAACTCTGCGGATCATCCTCGGCCTCGACCAAGTAAAACTCGGTGGGCTACAACTAAGAAATCCGTAGCCTCAAATGCGCCTCGGGTGTACTACAGTCTTCTTTGGGCTGGGCTGCTGCGTCGGCCTATCCTCATATCGGCCACAACGGCCATAATCGCCATCTCGTGACCCGTCTCCCCGCTCGGTGTGGGGTGGAGGCTCAGTCTTGTAGTCTCGGCGACCGCTGCTGCGGCTCTAAACTCTCTTTGGTCTTGTGGCGTCGCAAAACTCGCCGTCTGAAGCACTACCTCAGTCTTGGCCAGGGCTGCGCGCTCGTACTCCTCTGGATCCCACTAGCGGCTCCTCGCTGCCTTGCCCTTCAGGCCTGGTTGCCTTTCGCGAGGCATAGCGGTAAAAAGCGAAACACGTCGGAGGTCCAACTTACAACGGCTCTAAGGCACGATCTCGGAATGAGAAGAATGAAACCAATCCTAAATGTCCTATAGCCTCCGATTATAGATGTGGTGCACAACACGATAATCAAGACTCTACTGAACACGGTCGTAGACACTTTCCGAGGACTAATCGCTCGATACCACTTTGTAACGCCCGAACGGGCTCATTCGTGCCTTACCGGGCACCTTAGTGATACAACATCGAGAGAAAACCAGGAAAATAAAACACGAAGTCATGAAACAAGAGATATAATAAATAAGCGAGCCAACCAAAGCAGTTGCCTTGGTATATACATAAAACCGAACAGTTATCCTTTTTACAAACCACACAACGATTACTCAGACCTCTAAGATTTACAACTATGACGGGACGTGGCCCGCCATACCACGAATGTACAAGAACCTATAACTCGGAAACATACCAAAGATAAGCCTCGAAGGAACGGAGCTTTCAACACGCTAAAATGAGATCCTACGGCGGGGATCCACGGCCGATGTACCTCTACTGCGGCGTGAACGCGGCCCCGAAGGAGTCGATCTGGCAGTACCAAGTATGTGAAATCGCAAAATCAGAAATGAAATCATACTAGTCTATATAAAGCGGGAGACATGTATGATAACCTAACTACGATTCACAACATAAAAGCGATCATGTCGATCGGTGACTCACGCCTCAAGTCATCACTCAAATATAACTATGGGTCTCACGCCCACAACATCAATCATGTTCGCATCACGGCGCATGCCCCGAATCGCGTCGGTGTAGACATGTCCATGATGCAACAATAATAACAAGGCGCGTGGCCCATACCGGAATCTGCGCCGGTGTAGGCATGCCCGTAACCTCAATAACAATATCTTGGGTGGTCAACCCGCGCGTAGCCACATGCCCCGAATCTTGCGTCGGTGTAGACATGTCCATGTAGCCACAATAACACTATATCGGGTAATCAACCTGCTGCGTGGCCACATGCCCCGAATCTGCGACGGTGTAGACCGCCCATGTTGCAACAATAATAACAAGGCGCGTGGCGCATGCCCGAATCTGCATCGGTGTAGATACGTCCATGTGACATCAACAACAAGACGATAATCAAAATGGAAACATACGTGGAATTCTCCATCGCGCGGCCGTCGAGTAAGTTCTCAACAAGTCAACCGGCCCTCTATCGAGAGACGCGGTAACATAGAAATACCACACTTGCACAACAAAGGCTATCATCACAAGCATAGGCAAGATTCCCAATCAACAAGCATAGGCGAGTTTCACAACAACAAGCATAGGCAAGTTTCACAACAACAAGCATAGGCAAGTTTCACACTGACTCAAGTACTTTCATTTTATGCCAAAGTCGGGTTCTTAACCCCAAAGTACTACATACGTTAAGTTCTTTTAAAGAGATCCATTACTTTTATAAAAGTCACCCGATACGTAGTATTAGAATGACCAACCCACATTCCTTTTCAAAATCAAGTAACAACATTCTTTTCCTAAGTTCGGTTGCCTAGTTTCATTACTCAAGCTTCATTTTGAATGGTTTCATAGTTCATAAACTTAATCACTTGATTCCTTTTTAGAACAATTGAGTAATATATGTCTCACGTGAGTAGGTTATTCTTGTTTACAACATTCTTATTACAAAGACCATGATCTAGAAAATGTAATATCATTTTGTCTCATCTTAGTTTCTATGCGGATGGAGGTTTCTCTGGTTTTAATACGATACATCATTATTCAATACATTTTCCTTTATTAACGCTGCGGTGAGTGCATCGATACACATTCGATTTCAAATCAAGAAACATTATCCTTTAAATAAAACCAAGTACTCATTACTCACGAATGAGGTTTCACACAAACATTCACATTAAAACAAATAAGTTAAGTCTCTTATCTTATAAGATCAAGTCTCTTAACTTCTAACATCAGTAAACCATTTTCTTTACCTCTCTTAAGACATTATACCTAACTCCCCATAAAGCTAGTATAACCCCTTTTTAAAACCTTTAAAACCAAGTGTTACTCTCCTTTCAAAATGATTTATAAATCTTTTGAAATACATCAAGTTCTTTATTATAACTAGTCAGTTATAATTCACATCAGTTACCTTTTAAAACCACAAAGTATTTTCTTACCTACATAAAGCTGTTATAACCAACTTCCCATAAAGCCGTTATAACACTTTATGTTTTAAGAACAATCAAACACAGATAACACATGTACGTCTACCGTACTACATAGTTCACACATATCATGCTAGAAGAGATAGGAAGAGGTTCACATACCTCGCGACGATTGTCGACTAATAGCAAAAGCGCTCAGTACCTCAAAGCTGCCGCTACTCCTTAAGCCAAGTGGATCACTCCACGTAGTACTTCAACCTATAAGGCCACAAGGCGCTTATTAACATCTAGATCTCAACGTTCCATATTCTCTGTAAAATTGGCGGCACCTCCCGCAACAACGTAAATCTCCTCTCTATCGAGGCCGCTACCAAGCCAACGGGGGTTTTACGTCTAACCGGACGTGTACAATTCTACTACTCAGTAATGCTATACAAGTCTACTGTAGTACAGTCCTATGTAATTACAGTTCAGTTCAGTTCTTTATTCTTCAGGCTTAAGTCAAAAGACATTGCCGCACAATTATAATGTTCAGTTCTATATATAGTATACTTCAACTATATATTCCTACTACATGTAATTTCCAATTACAATAGAAGGTCAAGAGTGTTTACCTCGATAAGCCCAAAATTATCCGAGTTTAAATGTCGCTCCTGAGCAACGCTTAGCTCCTACTCCGAGTGCTCCAATCCGCTCCAAACAACCCTTAGAAGTTCTACGCAACTTCAACTAAACACTTCAACCGACTATGAAGGTTTTCCTTAGGGTTTCGTTTAGTGGCTAAAGGAAGTATAATAGTATTTGGGCTTTTGTAAAAGTGTAACCTTGGGAATACTACAAGGTATTTGGGCCAAGGTATTTGGACATTATAACAACACTAGGAGAGTATTTCTATACCACAACAAGGGGTATTTATACGAAACAACTAGGCTAGGGGGGGGTACCCCACGGCTAACCACTACAACGGGGGAGGGGGGGAGCTCTCGGCCAAAGGGGGGGGAGTTGTGGTGGACGAAAACTTCACAAGGGAGAGGGAGGGATTTTTAACACTTAGAAAATATTTGGATGAAGAATTTCATCAACAAAGGGTGGGTATTTATAGGTCAAGGAATGGCCAACCAATGGCCAAGATTAAACCAAGTGTCAGGCAAGTGTAGGGCTAGGATTTACTACACACAAATATCCTACCAACTCCTTGACTTTAGCCAAGGCACCAAAAACGTGCTCACCTAGTCCATTTCGTCCATTTGGACGATTTCAAGCCACCAATTGGAGGGTGCCAAGTGTCGCCCTCCCGTTGGTCCAAAATGTTTCGTCTCTCGGAAAAATCCGCAAAAATAATAAATGGCATAGCCGGAAATTCCCTACGAAAGTGGAAGCGTTTAGGTAACGACTCTAATCGGGTGTTGTGAACAAAGTTAATTCGGCCAAGCCAAATCAAAAGTTTCAAATTTCCTACGTACGCCCTCGCGTACATACTCTGGAAATACGGGGTATAACACTTCCCCTTCTTACCGAATCTCATCACACCCTTCATGGGTGACACCTTCAGGAATACCCAATCACCAATCTGAAACTCTAAGTGTCGACATCGATTATCTGGATATGACTTTTGCCGACTCTGGGCTGCCAATAATTTGTCCTAGGGCTGGCTAGTGGGTCGGGCCGGGCCGGTCCCATCCCGTTCCCGTCCTGACCCCGAATAATTAAAAAAAAAGTTAGCGGGGCCGGGGCTCGAACCGGGATGGGACATGGTATGGTCCTGCCTAGCCCGGTCCCGCTCTGACCCGACCCATCCCGCGTCCCGTCCCGCCTGAAACCAACGATTGTAAAAATAGCGTTCTGTAACGACCATTTTACATTTTGGCCATTAAAACGGCCATTTTGGTAGTTAAACGACCATTTTTGGCCGTTAACACTCCCCCAACCCCCCAACCCCCTTTATATTTATTTTTAACCCCTAAGTTATTTTATTTACACTTTAACCCAATTTTCCAACTATAAATACCTCATTTCCTCTTCTTATTATTTTCACAAATCTTCATACTCTCTCTAATCTCTCAATCAATCAATCAATCTCTATACAACATTGTCTACTACATATTCAATCTATTTATTAATTTGGGAATTGGGAGTTAAGTTGGCAACTAGCTTGAGGATTATCTATCGAGCAAAGTTTCAATTTTCAACCTCTCGATTACACGTCGACTCTACGTCGACGTTTGGTACATTCATTCTCTCATTAAATTATTGTTTTGTCTTTATTTCATTTAGAACATTTAATTTCATTATCTTTAAGTCTTTAACTATTTATTACCATAATTAAAATGAAAAGAATAAAAAGTCTTTTCGGCAAGGGTACTTCTTCTAGTAGGGCGGTAACAAGGGAAATGGTACTTCTTCTAGTATTCCTAGTCCTACTCCTAGACAAGATGATTTTATTGATCTGACAGCTTCTGAAATACCATATGATCTAGAAGACCATGTATTTTCTCAAAATGAAGAAGCCTTTGATTTAGATGCCATTTTAGATGATGATTGTTATACCCCGTAGTTGCAGGGTATATATGTGAGGACGTACGTGCGAGAGTACGACAGAAATTTTGAAAAGAAAGAAAGATGTGAGTTTTCGACGGAAAAGTTTCCGGTTATTTGTGAAGAAAAAGGTTCGTTAATAAGAATTGGATTCCCAGATTTGGTATGTGGGCTTCTTAAATTATATTAGAATTTTGAGATTTTATTTTCGGAAATGGTCACGTGGGGCCCACGGGAGAAATTTACGGTTTTGTGGGGCCCACTTTGTTTTCGAGATTTTGGCCATTGTGGATATTTTTCGGAAGACGTTTTTTGAGGGCCAATAGGAGGGTGACACGTGTCACCCCCGCCTAGGTGGCTTGGCCGAAGTTACCTTTGTGCACAACACCCGGTTAGAGTCGTTTTTCGACGAAACGTTTTGCGTAACTTGCGAAGGGAAAATTCCGGCTATGTCGTTTTGTATTTTTTGCGGATTTTTCCGAGCGGCGGAACATTTTGGACCAACGGGAGGGTGACATGTGTCACCCTCATTGACGGTTTGAGAGGGCCACGGTAGGAGGTTTTAAGGCCCTTTTCATGGGTCTTTGTTTTGTGAGGATTTAAGGAGTAGGTTAGGGTGCACTTGTGCCAATCTTGGCCATCCACTTGCCCCACATGGCTTGATCTTGTCAGTTGGTGTCCGTATAAATACCCCTTGCTTCAAGGTTTTGTCTTCATCCCTCATTTCATTCTAAGTCCTGAAATAGCCCTCCGCCCTTTCGTGTTGTTTTCGTCCATAGGTATTTCCCCTCCCTTTTTGCGGTGCTGGGCCGAGAGGCTTCCGCCTCCCCCTTTGTGAGGCTTGGCCGTGGGGTACCCCCACTGCTAGTTGTTTCGTATAATACCCTTGTTGTGGTATAGAAATACTCCCCTAGTATTGTTATAATGACCAAAATACCTTAGCCTTGTACCTTGTAGTATTCCAAAGATACCTCTATACGTAGAGCCCGGAAATACTACCTTTTGTCCTTTTTAGTCTCAAACCGAAACCCTAAGGAAATCTTCATAGTTGGTTGAAGTATGTGAGTAGAAGTTGGTTAGAACTTCTAAGGGTTGTTTGGAGTGGTTTGGAGCGCACGGAGTGGAGCTAAACCTTGCTCAGGATCGACATTATAACTTGGATAATTTTGGGCTTATCGAGGTAATTATCTTGTCCCTCTATTGTAATTGGAAATTACATGTTTGTTAGAATATATAGTTGAAGTATACTATATATGGAACTACTTAGTATTCGGCAATGTCTTTTGACTTAAGCCTGAAGAATAAAGAACTGACCGGAACTGTATTTACATAGGCCTGTATTGCAGTAGACTTGTGTAGAATTGTACACGTCCGGTTAGACGTGTAAACCCCCCCCCCCTGGTTGGCTTGGTAGCCGGCCTCGATAGAGGAGGAGATTTACGCTGTTGCGGGAATTTTCTATAGAAAGATAGAAAACTTGTGTTTTGGGGTTAATAGACGTTTGTGACCTTTATAGGTGAAAGTACTAAGAGTAGCGTATTCTACTCGAGGAGTGGAAAGGGCTAGCAAGGTTGTAGTACTTGGAGCATTTTGCTTATTGTCGATAAATCGTCGCGAGGTATGTGAACCTCTTCCTATCTTTTCTAGCATGATTGTTGTGAACTATGTAGTACGGTGACGTCACAGTGCTAAGTGATTTGGTTGGTTTAAAACATAGGGTGTTATAATAGCTTTATGGGAAGTTAGTTATAACGACCTTATGTAAGTGAAAATGGTTTACTGATGTTAGAAGTTAAGAGACTTGATCTTATAAGATAAGAGACTTAACTTATTTGTTTTAATGTGGATGTTTGTGTGAAACCTCATTCGTGAGTAATGAGTACTTGGTTTTAAAGGGATAATGTTTCTTGATTTGGGAATCGTAATGTGTATCGACAGACCAACTGCGGCGTAAATAAAGGAAAATGTATTGAATAATGATGTGTTGTATTAAAACCGGTAGAAACCTCCATCCGCATGAAGCTAAGATGAGACAAAATGATATTACATTTTCTAGATCATGGTCTTTGTAATAAGATCGTTATAAACAAGAATAAACTACTCACATGTATGACATATGTTACTCAATTGTTCTAAAAGGAATCAAGTGATTAAGTTTGGGAACTATGAAACCTTTTGAAAATGAGAAGTTGGAGTAATTGAAACTAGGCAAACCGAACTTAGGAAAGAATGTTGGTACTTGATTTTAAAAGGAAAGTGTTCGTTTACTTAAAAATGTGGGTTGGTCATTCTAATACTACGTATCGGGTGACTTTGATAAAGTAATGGATCTCTTTTACAAATTTAACGTCACGTAGTACTTTAGGCTAAAACCGACTTTGGTATAAAATGAAAGTACTTTGTGTTGTTGTGAAACTTGCCTATGCTTGTTGTTGTGAAGCTTGGCTATGCTTATTGTGATAACCTTTGTTGTGCAAAGCGTTGTATTTACGTGTTACCGTCTCTCGATGGAGGTCGGTTGACTTGTTGAGAACTTACTTGGGCGTCTTACGGTGACGAGAAATTCCGCAGTGCGTTCGCTGATAGTATTATTGTTGTGCATCGCTATGGACATCTTCGACACGATGCGTAGCGCGCGGGTATGCTTCCATTTAGATTACCGCCTTGTTGTTTCCCTTTGGACATACCGACACGATCGTAGCGCCGCGGGTATCGTCCATTTGGAATGTTGTCTTATATTTCCCTTTGGACATCTTGACACGATCGTAGCGCATGCGGGTATCGTCCATTTGGAATGTTGTCTTATTTTCCCTTTCGACATACCGACACGATCGTAGCGCGCGGGTATGCTTCCATTTGGATTCTTTGTCTTGTTGTTGAGGTCACATGGACATGTCTACACCGATCTGCACTCCGCATGTGGCCATGGGACATTGGTATTATTGTTGCATCATGGACATGTCTACCGTCGCGATGATTCGGGCATCGCGACCATAATGCGAACTGATTGATGTTGTGGCGTGAGACCCATAGTTATATTGGAGTGATGACTTTTATGTTGTGAATCGTAGTTTGGTTATCATACATGTCTCCGCTTTATATAGACTAGTATGATTTCATTTCTGATATTATGCTTCACATACTTGGTACTGTTATCGACCTCCTTGAGTGCGTTCATGCCGCGGTAGAGGTACACGGCCGTGGATCCTCGCCTTAGGATAACAGTTGTAGCATTTGAAGCTCCGTTTCTCCGAGGCTTATCTTTTTGGTAGGTGTTCCCGAGTTGTAGGTTCTTGTACATTCGTGGTATGGCGAAGCCCTGTCCGTCATAGTCATGTATATCTTAGAGTGCATGTCTTGTTGTGGGCGGGGTTGTAAAAGGATTAAAGCTGTTTGAGTTTTATGTATATCAAGGCAAGCTGTTTTGGTTGGCCTGCTTATTTATTATATCTCTTGTTAAATGACTCATGTTTTATGTTCGCTGATTTTTCTCGATGTATGTATCACCAGGGTGCCGGTAAGGCACGATGCGCCCCGGGCAGTCGTTACAAAAGTGGTATCGTGAGCGATTAATCCTCGGAAAGTGTCTACGCACCGTGTCTAGTAGAGTCTTGATTATCGATGTGTTGTGCACCACATCTATAATCGAGGTCAGAGACATTTAGGATTGGTTTCCATTCTTCTCATTCCGAGATCGTGCCTTAGAGTCATGTTGTAAGTTGGACCCCTCGACGTATCTCGCTTTTACGCTTATGCCTCCGCCAAGGCAACCAGAGCCCGAAGGCAAGGCAGCCGAGGGTCGCTAGTGAGATACTGAGAGAGTGCGGCGCAGCCCGAGCAAGACGAGGTTGTGCTTCGACGGCGGGTTTTGTGACGCCGCCACGGCCCAGCAGAGGTTAGAGCGCAGAATGGCTGCCGAGACCGCGATACACGAGCCTCGGTCCCACATGCAGGCGGAGGAGATGGGTTACAAGGAGATGGCGATTCTTTGGCGTAGTCGTGGCCAGATATGAGGATAGGCTGGATGCAGCAGTTCCAGTTCCAGTAGCACCAGTGGTTCACCCACGAGCAGATAGTTTGAGGCTACGCGACTTTCGAGTTGTAGCCCGCGAGTTTTATGGGTCGAGGCACGAGGATGATCCGCAGGAGTTCATCCGGCGATTCTGACGGATCACGCGGGTGATCAAGGCTTCGAAACCGAGTGCGTGACCTTTGGTTCGCGTCGGCCGCGTGATACCGCGATCGATTGGTTTGATTCATAGGAGCTTTCGGGAGAGCATGACCTCAGCAGATGGGATGAGTTTTCGGGCTTTCTCACGCACTTCTTGCCTCCGCAGATGAGGAGCACGCGGGCGACAGATTTTTGTTACTGAGACAGAGAGGGCGCACTGTCATGGAGTAGAATGTCGATTTCGATTGTTTGTCTCGATATGTAGCTGCGCTAGTTGCAGTTATGGATGTTAGGGTGCATGGCTACGTCACCGGTTTTGATGATTATATGGAAGTATCTTGTGCTGGTGTTTCTCTTCACCGCATGGACATTGCCGCACGCAGCTCACGCACTAGGATGCGAGGCACGGAGGGTCGACGGAATGACTGGATCGCCAGAAGAGGGCCGGGCGGCGAGGTCCTTTGGTGGCTTTCGGCGGACCGCCTCGGCAGCTAGTTATATACCCCACCGGTGCAGTGGTCCTCCACCGTCTTTAGGCGGTCGTGGCTCGAGGTTCGATTTTCGGCAGAGCGGGGTGTTAACGGTGAAGCCACCCTACCTCGTTGTGACCATTGTGGTAGACTCCATTTTGGAGAGTGTCGTGCTAGATTGGGAGTTTGTTTTGCATGCGGCCAGCAGGCCATTTTGCGAGGAACTGTCCGACCAAGGAAGCGCGGATGTTACGACTCACCCGTGATCTGTGGTTGGTTCATCACCTTCTACTGACTATGCGCCTGCGAGTGCCTATGATTAGAGTGGAGCGGTAGCTTGTATATCCTTAACCCTCTAGAGTTTTGGTATGCTTGTTATGATGATCTCATTATTGTGTGCTATGCGGATAGCATTGTGATATGTGTGAGTTAGAATGCATGGTTAGTTGGAAGGATACGTATGGAGGCATGGTAAGTGTGAACCTTAGACTATTTCACGAGACCTTAGAGGTGGTCGTCTTGAGTAAAAGATTCGCTTTATGTTTGACCTTTATAAGGGTGAGTAGTATACGTGGGATTTATTTGTGTGATAAGTCCATGGGTAGTGTGAGATGGAAGTGGTAGCTTTCATGATGTGAATTAGTAAGATTGTTCGGATCGGGAACAAGAGTTTGCACGGTTGGGGTCGGGTTTAGGACCATTTGCGGGTCAAACCGTAACCCGGTTTGGGGTGGGGCCAGTTCAGGTGGTCCGCCAGTGGTAGAGTCACGAGGGTGCTAGGCCGAGTTTAGACGACCATCGTATGAGTTTGTGGATCGTTCGACCAGAATCGTTCGTGAAGGCGGGAATGGCCTTAGGGGATACGGCTAGAGATGACCAAGTTTGGAGGTGGTGACTCCAAGGTTTTGGGAATCAAGCGATGGCAAGTGTGGTACGTATACTAGAAGAGTTCAAGTGTTCGGAGGGCACGACGAGTAAGGAAAAGATAACGTGTGTTATTTTCATGGCTAAGCGTGGCGTTGCAACTTGTTAGAGGAACTTTATCGTTATCCGATTGAGAAGGAACATTCGGGACGAATGTTTCTAAGGAGGAGAATGTTATACCCGTAGTTGCGGGGTATATATGTGAGGACGTGCGTGCGAGTACGGCGAAATTTTGAAAAGAAAGAAAGATGTGAGTTTTTGGAAAAGTTTCCGTTATTTGTGAAGAAAAAGGTTCGTTAATAAGAATTGGATTCCCATTTGGTATGTGGGCTTCTTAAATTATATTAGAATTTTGAGATTTTATTTTGGAAATGGTCACGTGGGGCCCACGGAGAAATTCTGATTTTGTAGGGCCCACTTTGTTTTGAGATTTTGGCCATTGTGGATATTTTTCGAAGACGTTTTTGAGGGCCAATAGGAGGGTGACACGTGTCACCCCGCCTAGGTGGCTTGGCCGGTTACCTTTGTGCACAACACGGTTAGAGTCGTTTTTACTAAACGTTTTTGTAACTTGCGAAGGAAAATTCGGCTATGTCGTTTTGTATTTTTGCGGATTTTTCCGCGGCGGAACATTTTTGGATTAACGGGAGGGTGACACTTGTCACCCTCGTTGTGGCTTGAGAGGGCCACGCTAGGAGGTTTTAAGGCCCTTTTCATGGGTCTTTGTTTTGTGAGGATTTAAGGAGTAGGTTAGGGTGCACTTGTGCCAATCTTGGCCATCCACTTGCCCCCATGGCTTGATCTTGTCCGTTGGTGTCCTATAAATACCCCTTGCTTGAAGGTTTTTCTTCATCCTCATTTCATTCTAAGTCTTGAAATATCCTCCCCCTTTAGTGTTGTTCTCGTCAAAGGTCTACCCCCTTTTTGAGGAGCTTGGCGAGGCTTCCTCCCCTTTGTGAGGCTTGGCGTGGGGTACCCCCTAGCCTAGTGGTTTTCGTATAAAACCCTTGTTGTGGTATAGAAAAAAACCCCTAGTATTTTAATCATGACCAAAATACCTTAGCCTTGTACCTTGTAGTATTCCAAAGATACCTCTATACGTAGAGCAGGAAATACTACCTTTGTCCTTTTAGTCTCAAACCGAAACCTAAGGAAATCCTCATAGTTGGTTGAAGTATGTGAGTAGAAGTTGGTTAGAACTTCTGGGTTGTTTGGAGTGGTTTGGAGCGCACTGAGCTGAGCTAAACCTTGCTCGGGATCGACATTATAACTTGGATAATTTTGGGCTTATCGAGGTAATTATCTTGTCCTCTATTGTAATTGGAAATTACATGTTTGTTAGAATATATAGTCAAGTATACTATATATGGAACTACTTAGTATTCGCAATGTCTTTTGACTTAAGCTCAAGAATAAAGAATCGAATCAATCAGATTTACATGGGATCAGCAAAGAGACTTGTGTAGAATTGTACACGTCCGTTAGACGTAAACCCCCGTTGGCTTGGTAGCCTACTGTTAGGGAGAGATTTACGCTGTCATGTGGGGAAAGGCCGAATTTTCTATGTAAAGATAGAAAACTTGTGTTTTGGGGTTAATAGACGTTTGTGACCTTTATAGGTGAAAGTACTAAGAGTAGCGTATTCTACCTGAGGAGTGGAAAGGCTAGCGCGTTGTAGTACTTGGAGCATTTTGCTTATTGTCGATAAATCGTCGCGAGGTATGTGAACCTCTTCCTATCTTTTCTAGCATGATTGTTGTGAACTATGTAGTACGGTAGACGTACATGTGCTAAGTGATTTGGTTGGTTTAAAACATAGGGTGTTATAATAGCTTTATGGGAAGTTAGTTATAACGACCTTATGTAAGTGAAATGGTTTACTGATGTTAGAAGTTAAGAGACTTGATCTTATAAGATAAGAGACTTAACTTATTTGTTTTAATGTGGATGTTTGTGAAACCTCATTCGTGAGTAATGAGTACTTGGTTTTTAAAGGGATAATGTTTTACCGATTTCGAATCGTAATGTATCGACAGACCACCGCAGTAAATAAAAGGAAAATGTATTGAATAATGACGTGTTGTATTAAAACCGAGAAACCTCCATCCGCATAAGCTAAGATGAGACAAAATGATATTACATTTTCTAGATCACGGTCAGTAATAAGATCGTTATAGACAAGAATAAACTACTCACATGTATGACATATGTTACTCAATTGTTCTAAAAAGGAATCAAGTGATTAAGTTTGGGAACTATGAAACCTTTGAAAATGAGAAGTTGGAGTAATGAAACTAGGCAAACCGAACTTAGGAAAAGAATGTTGGTACTTGATTTTAAAAGGAAAGTGTTCTCGTTTACTTAAAACGGGTTGGTCATTCTAATACTACGTATCGGGTGACTTTGATAAAAGTAATGGATCTCTTTTACAAAATTTAACGACGTAGTACTTTAGGCTAAAACCCTGACTTTGGTATAAAATGAAAGTACTTTGTGTTGTTGTGAAACTTGCCTACGCTTGTTGTTGCTAAGCTTGGCTATGCTTATCATGATAACCTTTGTTGTGCAAAGCGTTGTATTTCGCGTGTTACCGCGTCTCGATGGAGGGTGGTTGACTTGTTGAGAACTTACTTGGACGCGTCGGTAGTGACGAGAAATTCCACGCGCACGCCTCGCTGATAGTATTATCATTGTGCATCGCCATGGACATACCGACACGATGCAGAAGCGCACGCATGCTTCCATTTAGATTACCGCCTTGTTGTTTCCTTTGGACATACCGACACGACGCGTAGTCAGTAACGCCCAAACCGACCTGTTATCGTGCCTTACCCGCACCCTAGTGATACAACATCGAGAGAACCAATGAAATAAAAACTTTAAACATGAAATGAGAGATATAATAAGTAACAAAGCAACCAAACAATTGCCTTCAGATATATACATAAGACCCGAACAGCTTATCCTTTTACAACCCCGCCACAACAGCTTGCATGCACTTAAGATTTACACAACTATGACGGACAGGCCTCGCCATACCCCGAATGTACAAGAACCTACAACTCAGGAAACATACCAAGATAAGCCTCAAGGAACGGAGCTTTCCAACACGAAATGAGATCCTAAGAGCGGATCCACGATCGATGTACTTCTACCGCTGCATGAACGCACTTCCGGGGAGGTCAAGATAACAGTACCAAGTATGTGAAATCAGAAATATCAGAAATGAAATCATACTAGTCTATATAAAGCGGAGACATGTATGATAACCAAACTACGATTCACAACATAAAACAAATATGTCGATCTGTGGACTCACGCCTCAAGTCATCACTCAAATATAACTACGGGTCTCACGCCCACAACATCAATCGTTCGTGATCACGGCCGCATGCCCCCGGAATCAGACGGTAGACATGTCCATGATGCAACAATAATACCAATGCCCCATGGCCACATGCCCCGAATTCTGATCGGTGTAGACACGCCCATGTGACATCAACAACAAGACAAAGAATCCAAATGGAAGCATACCCGCTGCGCTACGATCGTGTCGTGATGTCCAAAGAAACAATAAGACAAGATTCCAAATGGACGATACCCGCGCGCTACGATCGTGTCAAGATGTCCAAAGGGAAACAATAAGACAAGATTCCAAATGGACGATACCCGCAGCGCCACGATCGTGTCAGTATGTCCAAAGGTAAATCACAAGGAGATAATCAAAATGGAAACATACACGTGCGCTACGCATCGTGTCATTATATCCAAAGCGATTAACAAAAAGACATCAACCAAAATGGAAGATACCCGCGCGCCACGATCGTGTCGTATGTCCAAAGTGATTATCAAAAGTAACACTATTAACAGAACGCACTGCGGAATTTCTCCGCCATTGCCGCCCGCCCAAGTAAGTTCTCAATAAGTCAACCGACCTCTATCGAGACGCCAGAATACGTAAATACCACATTTGAACAACAAAGGATATCATCACAAGCATAGGCAAGTTTCACAACAACAAGCATAGGCAAGTTTCACAACAACAAGCATAGGCAAGTTTCACAACAACAAGCATAGGCAAGTTTCACACAACTCAAAGTACTTTCATTTTATGGCAAAAATCCGGTTTTAACCCCAAAGTACTACATACGTTAAGTTCTTTTAAAAGAGATCCATTACCTTTATAAAAGTCACCCGATACCGTAGTATTAGAATGACAAACCCACATTCCTTTTCAAAATCAAGTAACAACATTCTTTTCCTAAGTTCCAGCTTTGCCTAGTTTCAATTACTCAAGCTTTCCATTTTCAAATGGTTTCATAGTTCATAAACTTAATCACTGATTCCTTTTAGAACAATTGAGTAATATAAGTCTCACGTGAGAGTAGGTTATTCTTGTTTACAACATTCTTATTACAAATCATGATCTAGAAAATGTAATATCATTTTGTCTCATCTTAGTTTCTATGCAGATGGAGGTTTCATCGGTTTTAATACGATACATCATTATTCAATACATTTTCCTTTATTAACACCGCAGTTGGTCCTGTCGATACACATTCCGATTTCCAAATCGTGAAACATTATCCCATTAAATAAAACCAAGTACTCATTACTCACGAATGAGGTTTCACACAAACATTCACATTAAAACAAATAAGTTAAGTCTCTTATCTTATAAGATCAAGTCTCTTAACTTCTTACATCAAGAAACCATTTTCTTTACCTCTCTAAGACATTATACCTAACTCCCATAAAGCTAGTATAACTCTTTTAAAACCTTTAAAACTAAGTGTTACTCTTCCTTCAAAACGATTTATAAATCTTTTGAAATACATCAAGTTTCTTTATTAAACAAGCCGCTTATAATTCACATCGCTTACCTTTTAAAACCACAAAGTATTTTTCTTACCTACATAAAGTCGTATAACCAACTTCCCATAAAGCCGTTATAACACTTTATGTTTTACAACAATCAAATACAATTCACACACGACGCTCACCGCATTACATAGTTCACACATATCATGCTAGAAGAGATAGGAAGAGGTTCACATACCGCGACGATTGTCGACTAATAGCAAAACGCCCAAGTACCTCAAACCGCCGGCTACTCCTAAGCTGCTGGATCACTCCACACGTAGTACTTCAACCTATAAGGCCACAAGGCGCTATTAACATCTAGATCTCAACGCTCCATAATCTACAAATTGAAAGACTCTCCCCGCCACAACAGAAATCTCCTCATCTATCGAGGCCGCTACCAAGCCAACCAGTGGGGGTTTACACGCCTATCCTGACGGTACAATTCTACTACACCGCAATACTATACAAGTCTATCGCAATTCAGTCCTATGCAATTACAGCCTGCTCAGCTTCTTTATTCTTCAAAGTGAGACATTGCCACAATACTAAGTTCGCTTATATATATAAAGTATACAACAACTATATATTCAACACTTATGTAATTTCCAATTACGATAGGACAAGATATTTACCTCGATAAGCCCAAAATTATCCGAGTTTAATGTCGCCTCCCGAGCAAGGTTTAGCTCCTACTCCGACGCCCAATCCGCTCCAAACAACCCTTAGAAGTTCTAACCAACTTCTACTTAAATACTTCAACCAACTATGAAGATTTCAGTGGTTTTGGCTGAGACTAAAAAGGACAAAAGGTAGTATTTCCGTATTCTACTTATAGAGGTAACTTTGGAATACTTCAAGGTATAAGGCTAAGGTATTTTGGGCATTATAACAATACTAGAGAGTATTTCTATACCACAACAAGTGGTATTATACTAAAACAACTAGTTAGTGGTACCCTACTACTAGACTCACAAGGAGAGGAGACCTCTCGCCAAAGGCCACTTTCATGGGAGAGGGCTCTGGACGAGAGTCAACAAGAGTGAGGGAGGGGTTTCAAGACTTGGAAGATTTGGATGAACGAAGTCTTCAAAGAGAGGTATTTATAGGAAAGCCAAAGGCCAACCAACGGCCAAGATCAAGCCATGTGCAAGGCAAGTGTAAGGCCTTGATCTGCCAAGTGCACCCTAACCCCTACTCCACAAAACATGGCACAAAACAAGCCACAAAACAAGGCCAAAACAAGGCACAAAACAAGGAACCAATAGGCCAAAAACGTGAGCCAAAAGATCAAGCCAATTCGAACCACATCTTCCACTGACGCCCACTTGCTTCCAATGCGAGGTGACACATGCCACCCTCCCGCTGGTCCAAAATGTTTCGCCTCTAAAAATCCGCAAAATTTAAAAGGACATAGCCGAATTTTCCTACGAAAGTCGCGAAACGCTTCGCCGAAAACGACTCTAACCGGTGTCAGGCACAAAGGTCATTCTACCAAGCCATTTAGGCGGGGTGACACGTGTCACCCTCCTATTGGCCCAAAGTAAAACATCTTCCAAAATATCCACAATGGCCAAAATCTCTAAAACAAAGCTGGCTCTACAAAACCAGAATTTCTCCCGTGGCCCCACGTGACCATTTCCAAAATAAAATTCCATAATTCTCTAATATTCCAGAAGTCCGACACCAAACTGGGAATCCAATTCCCATTAACGAACCTTTTTCCTTCACAAAACCGGAAACTTTTCCGTGGAAAATCACCTCTTTCTTCCTTTCCAATCTTCTGTCAGATTCTCGCACGCACGCCCCACGCATATACTCCGGAAATACGGTATAACATTCTTCCTTCCTTAGAAACATTCGTCCAATGTTCCTTCTCAAGTCTCCACACAACTCGCGCTTAGTATAGCCTTCACCGCTATAATGCATTTAAAACAATCATGCCACACCTGGCCATAATAAAAAAAAAACAAACGCACCAATACTTAAACTCAAGTCAACGAGGAAACACCTCTAATCATCACAAAAACCCCTTACCTGAGGTCTAAAATATACTCCCTTCACACCTTCATTTCACAAAAGAAACGATCACACACGTTCACTCCTCCCCTATCTCGTTAACCCCTTCTCGAACACTCGAACTCTTTCTAGTGTTCGTACCACACTCCACAACACTGCTTTCCAACCCTCGAGTCACTACCTCCAACCTTGGTCATCTCACTAACTTCGATCTTCTCTAAGGCCGTTCCCGGCCTCCACGATCCGCTTCTGGTCGAACATATCCACCAACTCATACGATGGTCATACAAACTTGGGCCTAGCATCCTCGTGACCCTACCACCTGGCGACCACCTAACCGACCCCACCCCAAACCGGTTACGTTGACCCGCAAATGGTCCTCAACCCGACTCCCCAACCGCGCTAAACTCTTGTTCTCGATCCTAACAATCTTACTATTTCACATCACGAAAGCTACCACTTCCATCTCATACTACCCATGGACTTATCACACAAATAAATCCCACGATACTACCACTGATAAGTGGTCAAACATAATATAAATCTTTAACTCAAGACGACCTTACCCCCTAAGGTCCCAAATGTGACATATTCTAAGGTTCATTATCCGTATACCCCGGGCACAAGCCCTAACAACTCTCTCGAGTCCGACTAGTAGCCTCGCTACTTCTTTGCCCTTCCGGGCCGTTGCCTCGCAGAGGCATAATCGTAAAAACGAAACACGCCGTAGGGTCCAACTTACAACATGTATCTCTAAGGCACGATCTCGTAATGAGAAGAATGGAAACTAATCCTAAATGTCCTATAGCCTCCTCGACATAGATGGTGCACAACACACCGATAATCAAGACTCTACTAGACACGGTCAGACACTTTCCGAGGACTAATCGCTTCGATACCACTTTGTAACGCTCAAACCGACCCGTTATCGTGCCTTACCCTGCACCCTAGTGATACAACATCGAGAGAACCAAATGGAAATAAAATCTTTAAACATGAAATGAGAGATATAATAAGTAAACAGGCCAACCAAACAGTTGCCTTCAGTATATATACATAAGACCCGAACAGTTATCCTTTTACAACCCTGCCCACAAATGGCATGCACTTAAGATTTACACAACTATGACGGGACAGGGCCCCGCCATACCCCTGAATGTACAAGAACCTACAACTCAGGGAAACATACCAAAGATAAGCCTCCGAAGGAACGGAGCTTTCCAATACAAATGAGATCCTAAGAGCGGGGATCCACGATCGATGTATTTCTACTGCAGATGAACGCACCCAAGGAGGTCAAGATAACAGTACCAAGTATGTGAAATCAGAAATATCAGAATGAAATCATACTAGTCTATATAAAGTGAGACATGTATGATAACCAAACTACGCTCACAACATAAAACAAATATGTTCAAATGGACTCACGCCTCAAGTCATCACTCAAATATAACTGGGTCTCACGCCCACAACATCAATCGTTCGCATCACGGCCGCATGCCCTGCATCAGACGGTAGACATGTCCATGATGCAACAATAATACCAATGCCCCATGGCCACATGCCCCGACTCGTGACGGTAGACACGCCCATGTGACATCAACAACAAGACAAAGAATCCAAATGGAAGATACCCGCGCGCTTACGATCGTGTCCGATGTCCAGGGAAACAATAAGACAAAGATTCCAAATGGACGATACCCGCGGCGCTTACGATCGTGTCGTGATGTCCAAAGGGAAACAATAAGACAAAGATTCCAAATGGACGATACCCGCAGCGCCACGATCGTGGTCGAGATGTCCAAAGGGAAATCACAAGGCGCGATAATCAAATGGAAACATACCCGCGCGCTACGATCGTGTCGTGATATCCAAAGCGATTAACAAAAGACATCAACCAAAATGGAAGCATACCCGCGCCACGATCGTGTCAAGATGTCCAAAGTGATTATCAAAAGTAACACTATTAATGTGAACGCACTGCGGAATTTCTCCGCCATTGCCGCCCGCCCAAGTAAGTTCTCAATAAGTCAACCGACCTCTATCGAGACGCGCAGAATACGTAAATACCACATTTGCACAACAAAGGCTATCATCACAAGATAGGCAAGTTTCACAACAACAAGCATAGGCAAGTTTCACAACAACAAGCATAGGCAAGTTTCGCAACAACAAGCATAGGCAAGTTTCACACAACTCAAAGTACTTTCATTTTATGGCAAAATCCGGGTTTTAACCCCAAAGTACTACATACGTTAAGTTCTTTTAAAAGAGATCCATTACCTTTATAAAAGTCACCCGACAATTGTAGTATTAGAATGACAAACCCACATTCCTTTTCAAAATCAAGTAACAACATTCTTTTCCTAAGTTCCAGCTTGCCTAGTTTCAATTACTCAAGCTTTCCATTTTCAAATGGTTTCATAGTTCATAAACTTAATCACTGATTCCTTTTAGAACAATTGAGTAATATAAGTCTCACGAGAGTAGGTTATTCTTGTTTACAACATTCTTATTACAAAACCATGATCTAGAAAATGTAATATCATTTTGTCTCATCTTAGTTTCTATGCAGATGGAGGTTTCTACCGTTTTAATACGATACATCATTATTCAATACATTTTCCTTTATTAACACTGCAGTGGTCTGTCGATACACATTCTGATTTCCGAAATCAGTGAAACATTATCCCATTAAATAAAACCAAGTGCTCATTACTCACGAATGAGGTTTCACACAAACATTCACATTAAAACAAATAAGTTAAGTCTCTTATCTTATAAGATCAAGTCTCTTAACTTCTTACATCAAGAACCATTTTCTTTACCTCTTAAGACATTATACCTAACTCCCATAAAGCTAGTATAACTCTTTTTAAAACCTTTAAAACTAAGTTTTACTCTCCCTTCAAAACTATTTATAAATCTTTTGAAATACATCAAGTTTATTTATTAAACAAGCCAGTTATAATTCACATCAGTTACCTTTTTAAAACCACAAAGTATTTTCTTACCTACATAAAGCTGTTATAACTAACTTCCCATAAAGCCGTTATAACACTTTATGTTTTACAACAATCAAATACAATTCACACATGACGCTCACCGTACTACATAGTTCACACATATCATGCTAGAAGAGATAGAAGAGGTTCACATACCGCGACGATTGTCGACTAATAGCAAAACGCCCAAGTACCTCTTCAAACCGCCACTACTCCTGCTGGATCACTCCACACGTAGTACTTCAACCTATAAGGCCGCAAGGCGCTTATTAACATCTAGATCTCAACGCTCCATAATCTACGTAAAATTCAAGAAGACTCTCCCGCCACAACAGAAATCTCCTCCTCTATCGAGGCCGGCCACCAAGCCAACTGGTGCGGGTTTACACGCCTATCCTGACGTGTACAATTCTACTACACCGCAATACTATACAAGCTCATCGTAATTCACCCTATGCAATTACAGCCTGCTCGCTTCTTATTCTTCAAAGTGAGACATTGCCACAATACTAAGTTCGCTTATATATAAAGTATACAACAACTATATATTCAACACTTATGTAATTTCCAATTACGATAGGGACAAGATATTTACCTCGATAAGCCCAAAATTATCCGAGTTTAATGTCGCCCCGAGCAAGGTTTAGCTCCTACTCCGCACGCTCCAATCCGCTCCAAACAACCCTTTGTAGTTCTAACTAACTTCTACTTAAATACTTCAACCAACTATGAAGATTTCCTTGTGGTTTCTGGTTTGAGACTAAAAAGGACAAAAGGTAGTATTTCCAGATTCTACTTATAGAGGTAACTTTGGAATACTTCAAGGTATAAGGCTAAGGTATTTTGGGCATTATAACAATACTAGAGAGTATTTCTATACCACAACAAGTGGGTATTATACGAAACAACTAGCAGTGGTACCCTACCAGACCTCACAAGGGAGAGGAGACCTCTACCAAAGGCCACTTTCAAGGGGAGAGGGCTCTGGACGAGTCAACAAGAGGGAGGAGGGGTTTCCAAGACTTGGAAGATTTGGATGAATGAAGTCTTCAAAGAGAGTGGTATTTATAGAAAGCCAAAGGCCAACCAATGGCCAAGATCAAGCCACGTGCAAGGCAAGTGTAAGGCCTTGATCAAGCCAAGTGCACCCTAACCCCTACTCCACAAAACATGGCACAAAACAAGCCACAAACAAGGCCAAAACAAGGCACAAACAAGGAACCAATAGGGCCAAAAACGCGAGCCAAAAGATCAAGCCAATTCGAACCACATCTTCCACTGACGCCACTGCTTCAATGCGAGGTGACACATGTCACCCTCCCGCTGGTCCAAAATGTTTCGCCTCTCTAAAAATCCGCAAAATTTAAAAAGGACATAGCCGAATTTTCCTACGAAAGTCGCGAAACGCTTCGAAAAAACGACTCTAACCGTGTCAGGCACAAAGGTCATTCGGCCAAGCCACCTAGGCGGGGTGACACGTGTCACCCTCCTATTGGCCCAAAGTAAAACATCTTCCAAAATATCCACAATGGCCAAAATCTCTAAAACAAAGCTGGCTCTACAAAACCAGAAATTTCTCCCGTGGGCCCCACGTGACCATTTCCAAAATAAAATTCCATAATTCTCTAATATTCCGTGAAGTACGAATACCAAACTGGGAATCCAATTCCATTAACGAACCTTTTTCCTTCACAAAACCGGAAACTTTTCCGTGGAAAATCACCTCTTTCTTCCTTTCCAATCTTCTGTCAGATTCGCACGTGACGCCCTTACGCATATACTGAAATACGGGTATATGAGCGCGCGGGTATGCGTCCATTTGGAATGTTGTCTTATATTTCCCTTTAGACATCATCGACACGATGCTGGTGGCGCGCGGGTATCGCCCATTTGGAATGTTGTCTTATTTTTCCTTGGACATATCGACATCGATCGTGAAGCGCGGGTATGCTTCCATTTGGATTGTCTTGTTGTTGAGGTCACATGGACATGTCTACACCGATGCGCACTCGCATGTGGCCACATTGGTATTATTGTTGCATCATGGACATGTCTACACCGTCACGATTCCGGCATCACGACCATAATGCGAACTCGATTGATGTTGTGGCGTGAGACCCATAGTTATATTAGGTATTGGATCGTTTATGTTGTGAATCGTAGTTTGCTATCATACATGTCTCTCGCTTTATATAGACTAGTGATTTCATTTATGTGATTGCGCCACATACTGTACTGTTGCCAGACACTCCTTCGGCTGCGTTCATGCCGCAGGTAGAGGTACACGGCCGTGGATCTCGCTCTTAGGATCATTCAGCGCATTTGAAGCTCCGTTTCTCGAGGCTTATCTTTGGGTGTTCCTCGAAGTTATGAGTTCTTGTACATTCGGTATGGCGTGGCCTGTCCGTCATAGTCAGATATCTTAAGTGCATGAGTACTGCTGGCGAGGTTGTAAAAGGATTAAACTGCTCGTGTTTTATGTATATCAAGGCAAATCGCTTTGGTTGGCCTGTTTATTTATTATATCTCTTGTTAAATGACTCATGTTTTATGTTCCGCTGATTTTTCTCTGATGTATGTATCACTAGGGTGCCCCGGGTAAGGCACCAGTAACGGGCCCCGGAACGGGTCGTTACAATGATACACCCACTAATGTAGATGATGATACAACCACTAGTGAAATGCCTCATATTCCCCCTAGTATGAGACAAGGTCCGGCGAAACGACCATTAACATCAGCTGTATGGAAATATTTTCACAAGGACGTACCAAATCAAGTAGATATATGTAAAACTTGTAAAAATGTTTATACTTTTAAAACTGGACAATCATGGTGGGACGGGGGGTTTAGGAAGACACCTACTGCAAAAACACAAAGCCTTGCATGCACAATTCATTATTGAAAAAGATGGTGAGAAAGCGCCCTCTCAATCGGGACAAGGTTCACATACTGTCCCGGACAAAGTACAAGGTCAAATTAACCCTATGACGGGGGGAATTGTAGGCCCTAAATACGATAAACATAAAGATAGGGAAGCACTAGCAAAATTAGTTGTTGTGGAGGGTTTGCCTTTTTGTATTTTCTGAATCTCCTGGTTTTATTCATTATATTAGAGATATGTATAATCCTGCTTATAAAGATTTTCCTAGATCAACTGTTAAAAGAGATGTATTTTAATTTGCACATGAATATCAACAATATTTACGTTATGCATTATATCATTTTAATGGCAAAGTCGCTCTAACTTCTGATATAGGTCGTAGTACTAACGATCATGATTATTTAACTAACTTCGTCATCGATGGATTATAAATGGTCTATGCAAAAACGTATTTTAGCTTATAGATATATAGATAGTAGTAATAATCGTCATTTATTTTAAAATATTTATTTAGTCTGCGATTATTACGGAATAACTGATAAAGTTATGAGTATTACATTAGATAATGCACCTTCTAACAATTCTGCTATTTATGTTTTAAAAGAAGTTTTAACTCCGTCTTTTCCAAAACATTTTCATATCAAATATGCGTGCCATATTTATAACTTAGTTGTAAAAGATGGTCTTTCACTTTTTCAAGATATTCTTGAAAAAATACAATTTGCTATAAACTTTATTTTTAAAAATAATAGAATCCAATAGAGAAAAGAATATAAAAAAACTTGTCACGATTGTGGACTATCTTACAGAAAAATTCCCGAAGAAGTACCTAGTATGGAATTCTTTATATGACCAACTAGTTGTTGCTTATGATTATAGAAAACCTATCACTTTATTTTTTAACGTCCATAATCAAAATCCAACTGATATGATTATGGATAATGATTGGGACAAAATTAGAGAACTTATTGTATTTCTAGAGAATTTTCAACGAGCAACAAAATAATTTTCTACTTTATATTATCTTACTATTTCAACTATGTTGTTTTATATAACTATAATATTTTTACTGCTTAAAGAATATATGGAAAACCTGCTTATAAGACAACTATTAAAAAAATGTTTATGAAATTAAAGAAATATTTTATTTCTATTCCCCCTATTTATATTGTTGGTGTCAGATAAACCCGACTATTAAAGTAGATGGTTGTAAAAGTCTTATTGAAAATATTTATAATCGTATGGACGCATTACCACCTCAAACTCCCAAAAATTTAAATGTTGAACCACCTATTGAACAAACGCTAGAAGAAGTGTTGGATAGCGTAGAAGATGAATGCAAAAAAGTATATCAACATTACCAGCAAGAAAGTGCTAGTAACCAACCGACTTTCGTACCATCTTCTTCTGCTTCAACACAACCTCTAAAAAAACATGATGTTTCTGCGGACAGTATTGAAAGCCTCAGAAATAGAATGTGCGGTGGTAGCACTGCTAACCAAATTAGCGAGTTCGATGTTTTTGTTTTGCAGGACACTTTACCTTACCAAGCAGTTGTCAATCAAGATGGAAAGGAAGACTTTGCCAAATATTCGATGCAGAATGAGAAGACATTTTCGACACTTTCAATGATGGCCCGAGATGTTTGGACATCTGCGCCATCACGCTTCAAAGCGGTTTTCTGGCCTGCAGATTTCAAATAGGAGAGCACAGACACTCATTAGCCTGAGACAACTCGAGATGACAACACTATTCGTAGATTGGATACTTGGAGCGTGGCAAGCGGTCACCAGAGATTAACGTAAGAAGATGAAAACTACAACGACATCTTATCTAAAGGCATGATTAGCGACGTGGAACAATTTGACCAAGATATACCAATTCCAACCAAGAACTACATTTAAATTATAAAGAAACTAGAAAAGTAGTTTCAAATTGGTAATTTATTTCATTGCAATTTTAGTATTTTTTTCTATGTTTTTGAAATTTTTTTCAATAACAGTACACTACAATGTTGTAATTCTGAATCTTGTATATTTTAATGAAATAATTAATAATATAAGAGGCACAAAAACAACATTGGGATGTTTTTTTACACTCTTCTTGTCTTTGTTCAATTATTTGGTTTATAAATATATACGAGTATAATACTATAATACGGTATATTACTATCACTATATGTTACTTTGTTAGTATTTTTAATTTAGTGATTTTTTTTTTAAAAATGTCCCGCCCGTCCTGACTCGACCCGACCAACTTCCCACCGGGATCGGTACCGGGACGGGACACGGTATTGTCCCGCTAGTACCGGTCCCGCCTGGCCCGACCCCGCCCCTCCTCTCCATCCCGACCCCGCCCATCCCGATCCCACTGTGCCCGACCCCGCCCACTGGCCAACCCTAATCTTTCCTGAATAAGCTTCACCTTATCAACAGCTTGCTGAATCATGTCTGGGCTGATTAACTTAGTCTCGCCTACATCGAACCAACCGATAGGCGACCTGCACTTCCTCCCATATAAGGCCTCGTATGGTGCCATATGGATACTAGAATGATAGCTATTATTATAAGAAAACTCAATAAGTGGTAAATGATCATCCCAGCTACCTCTGAAGTCAATAATACAGACTCGCAACATATATTCTAGCATCTGAATAATACGCTCAGCCTGCCCATCATTCTGAGGATGAAATCCTATGCTAAGACTTACCTGTTTCCCCAATCCCTTCTGGAACGATCTCTAAAAGTTAGTTGTAAACTGGGCTCCTCTGTCCGATATAATAGATGTGGGAACTCCATGAAGTCTCACTATCTCCCTAATGTATAACCTCACATAGTCTTCAACTGAATATGTAGTCCTGACTAGAAGAAAATTGGCTGATTTTGTCAGCCTATACATAACCCATATAGAGTCACACTTCCGTTGAGTACGAGGTAAACCTGTAATGATGTCCATATTAATCACTTCCCATTTCCAAGTTGGAATCTTTATCTCCGCAAGAATCCACTGTGCTTCGATGCTCGACCTAACCTCGTTGACACTCGCACCGAGCAACAAACTCCGCTTATGTCCCTTTTCATGTCATCCCACCAATACAAGCATTCGAGGTCATAATACATCTTCGCTGACTTCGGATGAATGTAATAACGAGCATAGTGTGCCTCCCATAACTCCGCCGTCGTAGCCTCGCAAAATCGTGCACACACAACTGTCGCCATACCGTAGCACCCCGTCGTGCAACCTCGAATATGGTCTTCCTTTCAAGAGTCGCATCTCTATACTATGCCGTATCAGGTCCTCATACTCGATGTCTCTTTACCTCCTCTATGATAGAGGACTCAAAGAACTCCTAACAAAAACTCCACTATCTTCGCACTAGCCAAACGGACTCCAAGGCTAGCTAGCCGGTAAATCTCACTAACCATCTCCTTATTTCATTGCACATTCGCTGCTACCCATAGATTTACGGCCAAGAGCATCGCTACAACATTCGCTTCCCCGATGGTATAGAATATCAATATCATAATCCTTTAGTAACTCTAGCCATCGTCTCTGTAAATTCAACTCTTTCTCGCTTAAAGATATATCGAGACTCTTGTGATCCGTATAAATATCAATACGAACACCATATAAATAATGCCTCCATATCTTCAAAGCTGAATCACCGCCGCTAACCTGCATCTTCGAGTAGGATAATTCTTCTCACGCTTTCGAGCTATCGAGGCATAAGCTATAACCCCGCTATGCTGCATCAACACACAACCTAGTCCAACACCAAGCGCCACAATAAATAACATAACCATCCGGGTCCTCATGAAGAGTTAGAACTGGACCCGTAGTCAATTTGTCTTTCAACAACCGAAGCTTTTCACACAAGCACCATCCACCGAACTTGCCGCCTTATTAGTTAGCCTCATGGCGGCTACCAATCGAGGCAAACTTTTCTACGAACCTCCGTAATATCCTCGCTAGCCTCGTAAAATCCTGCACTCGCAGTGTGTCAGAGGTCCGGTCCAAGTCTTTATCGCCTCAATCTTCTCGCAGATCTACCCGAATATCGCTTACCCGATAATATGCCCCAAGAATGCTATCGGTTAACTAATCCGTGATTAGAAAATTTGGCATACAACTTCCGTGCCGAGTACCCTAAGTACCGCCTCAAATGGTCTTCATGCTCCTCTTCTGACCGTGAATAAACCGTAATATCATCAATGAATATAATAACGAACATATCTAGGAATGGCTTCAATACTCGCTCATCGATCCATAAATACCGGGCCGAGCATCGTCACCCAAAAGACATTACTCTAAATTCATAATGCCCGTGACGGTCCCGAATGTTTTCTTCTAATATTTGTCTCCTTTACCCAAGCACTGATGATAACCCGACCGCAAGTCTATCTTCAAAACACTTAGCACCCCGCAATCGTCAAATAAATCATCAATCCCGTATGGATACATGTTCTTTATTGTTACTTGATTCACCTGCCTAAAATCAATACACATCCGCAGTGACCCATCTTTCTTCCTCACAAATAGTACCGTGCTCCCTAAGGTGACGTGATTAGGCCCGATAAGCCTTTTCTAACAAGTCTCCCTCCTTTAATTCCTTCACTGCACGTGCCATTCTATAAAGGAGGAATAAATACTGGACGGTATCGGCAGTACATCTATAATGAACTCTATCTCCTGTTTCGGGAGGAAGACTCGAAGCGTCATCCGGGAATACATCCGGGAATTCATTAACCATCGAATCGACCCAAGAGTTTGCACTCGCTTCCATATCACGCACTAAACCAAATGATAGATATAACCTTTTCTAACCATCTTCCTTGTATTGAGGTGTTACACTCGCAGCTTCGTGGTATGTGATGTGGGGACGACGCATTTGAGAATACGACATTTAAATTAAAAGGAAGAAAGATGTGATTTTTCGCCGGAAAAGTTTCCGGATTTTATGAAGGAAAAAGGTTTTTTATTGATAATTGGATTCTCAACTTTGGTATTTAAGACTTTAAGAATTATGGAATTATATTTTTTCCGGAATTGGTCACGAGGCCCACGGAGGAATTTACTGGCCAAAGGGCCCACTTTATTTTTGAGATTTTTGGCATTACGGATATTTTCTAAGATGAAATATTTCGACGAGCAGAGGGCACACATGGCCCACGTGGCCCTAGTGGCCGAAATAGGTCACCCCTGGTTCGATCGTTAGTGGACACGTGGCTAGCCACATGTCTCTTTAATGTATGCCACATGTTTCAAAGTTGTGGCGACATTTGGTCGAAGACTCCACTCACACTGACCCAATCTTCACCATACACTTGCCTTGATCTTAGCCTTTGATTTCTATAAATACCCCTTAAGTGCAAGACTTTATTCATCCTCACTTGAAATAATTTCCAAGGCAAAATTCTCCCTCCTCCCTTAGGTAATTCTCGTCCAAACACCCCTTCTCAGAGAAAATTCTTCAAGTGTTGGTATAGTCCCAAATACCTTAGCCTAATCCTGTAGTATTCCAAAGTTTTCCCAACATAAGAGTCCTAAATACTACTTTATTCCAATAGTCGCGAAATAAAACCCTAGGAAAATCTTCATAGCTGGTTGAAATGTTAAGATAAGTTGTTTAGAAACTTCTAATGGTTGCTTGGAGCTGGTTGGAGCGTAAGGAATTGGAGCTAAGCATCGCTTTCAGATCGACTTATTAATCTTGGATAATTTTGGGATTATCGAGGTAATGATCTTTGTCCCCTATCAGAATTGGATATTACATATCAGAGTAGTTTAGAATCGAGTATAAGATATATTGGAAGGATTATTATAGAATTGAATCAGATTTACATCGACCTATTTACGAGACTTGTAGTATTATCGCTGGCAAGGTTGTAGACACGCCCGTTAGACGTAACCCTACGAGCTTGTTGGTGGTAGCCGTTATACCCGTATTTCCGCAGTATGCACGCAAGGACGCATTTAGAAAATTTGAAACTTGTATTAGGCTTGGCCGAATTAATTTTTGTTCACAACACCCGCTAGAGTCGTTTTTGTGATTTAAACGCTTTCAGCTGTAGGAAAATTCCGCCATGTCATTTTATTTTTACTGATTTTTCCGGAGACTAAAACGGTCATTAACAAGAGGGCGCCACTTGGCACCCTTCCATCGCGACGTAAGGGCTTGATTGGATGAATTGAAGAGGAGTTGGTAGGATATTTTGTTAGTTGGTTAGGACACACACGTGAATCTGGGCCCTACACTTTCTACGCACTTGGCAGATCTCGCCATCAAGTTCGCCTTGGCTTGTGCTATAAATACTTAGGATGACTTCTTCATCCATTCCAAATATTTCCTAAGTGTTAGAAATCCTCCCTCCCTTGAAAGAGTTGTTCTCGCCTCCCCTCCCCTTGGCCGGTAGTCTCCCTACTGGTAGGCCGAGGTATACACCCCCAGCCTAGTTGTTTTCAGATAATACCCCTCTTGGTAGAAATACTCTCAAAAGTATTGTTATAATGCCCAAATTACCTTAGCCGTATACCTTGTAGTATTCTAAGGTTATACTTATAATGAAAGCCGTAAATACTATTATACTTCCTTCCGTCACAAAACCGAAACCCTAAGGAAAATCTCCATGGTTAGTCGAGTATTAAGAAGTTGGTTAGAACTTCTAAGGGTTGTTTGGAGTGGCCTGAGCGCACGAGCAGAGCTAAACCTTGCTCAGATCGACATTTAAACTCTGATAATTATGGGCTTATCGAGGTAAATATCTTGTCCTCTATTATGATTGAAATTACATGATTGTTAGACTATATAGTCAGTATACTATATATAGAACTGAGCGTAGTATCGGCAATGTCTTTGACTTAAGCCCTAATAATAAGAAACCTTTTCGAAAGAAGAGTCGAATCAGAATTACATGCGATCAGACATACTGAGACTTGTGTAGCTTTTTCGAGGTAGAATTGCACGTCCCGGATTAGACGTATAACCCCCTCCCGGTTGGCTTAGCAGCCGCCCGATAGAGGAGAGATTTACGCTGTCATGGGGATGGGGAGGTGCAGAATTTTCTCAGAGATTGTTCTACGATTAGACCTAAATGTTAATGCGCCGTGGCCTTATAGGTTGAGTACTACGCGTGGCGCGATCTACTTGGCCAGCGAGTAGCCACTGGCTTGAGGTACTGGAGCGCTTTGCTATTAGTCGATAATCGTCGCGAGGTACGTGAACCTCTTCCTATCTCTTCTAAAGCATGATACGTGGTGAACTATGTAGTACGGTGGACGCATACGTGCTAAAATGTATTTGATTGTTTAAACATGTCGTTATAACGGCTTTATGGGAAGTTGGTTATACCACTTTACGTTGGTAAGAAAATACTTGTGGTTTTTAAAAGGTAAATCGATTTGAACTATAACCGCTTATTATGGTTAATAAAGAACTTGAAGTATTTCAAAAGATTTTGAATCATTTCAGAAGTTAAGTAATACTTGGTTTTGAAACTTAAGAGTTATACTAGCTTTATGGGAAGTTAGGTAATAATCTGCTTAAGAATGTTTTATCGATTTCGAAATCGAATGTATCGACAAAACCACCGCAGCTTAATAAAAGGAAATGTTTTGACAGACAAGTATTATTAGAACCAAGAGAAACTTCCATCCGCATGATACTAAGATTTAGACAAAATGATATTTCCTAGATCACGGTCATTGTAATAAGATTGTTATAAACGAGAATATCCTACTCACATATAAGGCTTATGCTTTCTCAGATAGCTTAAAAAGAGAATTATATTCTTAAATGAATAAGACTATGAACTACTAAACCTTTCTAAAATAAGAAACTTGAACATGGGAAATTAGGCAAACTGAACATCGAAAGAAGCGTTGCTACTTGATTTTACAAAGAGAAGTAATCGATTTACTTTAAAAAGATAATCACTCTATTGTTATATACTACTTTTTGCATTGTGTGACTTTTGTGAAAGTAACATATCTTTAAAGAGTTATCAGATAAAGTACTTTGGGGATAAAACCCGATCTCATTAATCATATAGTAGAAATCTTATGTGTGAATAACTCGATTGTATTGGTTTGTGATAGCCTTGTAATACCTTCGTGTCGATTTGATAAGTAATCATATTAGATGCTACGATGTGTTAGTATTCGTGACGCTTGTATAAAGCGGTTTTCCTCGATTGCGCTTACGTTGTTTAAACGATAAACCGTTATGTTGGTATTATACCACTCACCGTGGTTTCCGGTTGCTCGCCTCCGACGCGGGTAGATTCGTGCCGGTTCGGGGACCATGATTCGAGAATACCTCATGCGGGTCCCGGGCCTATGCGCGAGCTACGAGTTCCGTGTTAGTGTGCGGCCTTATGGTCATGCGGTTCATGCGGGCCATGCGGATCGCGAGTCCGTGACGATGCCGGAGAAGCCAACTCGACGCGGGTTATACCTCACGCGCCTACGAGATTGGCCTATGCGAGTGCGGGGAGTTCGTGGCTAGACGCGCACATTTGATATTGCGCGAAAGCCGCAGCCTTTGATCATGCGACGGCTTCAGACGCATATCATGATACGCTGACCTTGTTAGTATTGGTGTTAGAATGGCTACGCCTTCGATTTACCCCGCATCGCTTTATTTGGACACGCGGACCCGCTGTTCACGTGTATTTCTTGGTGTTTTTCTATCATCGATCACGCACGGCGAAGGTATTCCACTGCATGATTGATGTCATGGCGCGAGACCCATTGTTATATTGGAGTGATGACTTTGAGGCGCGAGTCCCCGACAGACACGATCGCTATTTATCGCGAATCGTAGGTTGGTTATCATACATGTCTCGCTTCTATAGACTACTATGATTTCATTTACGTGATCTTCATGTTTCATACTTGGTACCGTATCGACCTCCTTCTGGCCGCTCATGCCGCAAGTAAAGGTACACCAGCCGTTGATCCTCGCTTAGTGGTCACAGCTCAGCGTCAGGAGGCTCCGTTCCTCCCAGGCTTATCTTCGCATAGCCCCCGCTGATTGTGGTGCTTACATTCAGGGTATGACGGCCCCGCCCCGCTGTTGTTGTCATATCATTCTGAGGTCCAGTACCGTATGGGCGCAGTGGTAGAAAGCGGATGTAATCGCTCAAATTGTTATTTATATATACCGACGATAACCGCTTTGGTTACCTGTTCTTATTTCAATCGCTCTGCCTTATTACATCGTTTCATGTATTGTCTTTTATGTTCCGCTGATTACTGATGTTGTATCACTAGGTGCCCGGTAAGGCACTACCACGCCCCTAACGGGTCGTGACAAAAGTGGTATCGGAGCGCTAATCCTCGGAAAGTGTCTACGCACCGCATCCAGTCGAGTCTGATTATCGCGCGTCGCGCACCACACCAATAATCGTGAGGCTATAGGATATTTAGGATAGTTTCTATTCTTCTCACTCCGAGATCGTGCCTTAGAGCGGTGTTGTAAGAGCTGACCTCTAACGTATTTCTTCCCTTACCGCTATGCTCCGCGCAGGCAACCCGCCTGGGAGGCAAGGCAAATGAAAGTCATAATAGAGTTAGAGGGTTACGTGGGCACAGCCCAATCATTACCTAGGTAGTGCTTCATTCGGGATTTCATGACGCCACTAGCCCCAAAGAGTTTAGCACTACGGCACGAAGGGCTCATCGCGCCACGATGTTTGAACCTTCGCCCACGCATCGAACAGAATATAGATGTGCAAAGGCCACCCTATTACTAGTATGGATTTGGCTACCAGAGAGTATACCATGTACCTTGGTGAATATCAGAGAGGGTTGCAGGCCGCAAAGAGTAATTCTTTTCACTGGCTTCGAGTATGGCCCGTACGCTTATGCAGCAGCAAGTAGAGATCACGTTAACGAATGGACGCAGAGAGTGCCAGAGCAAAGAAGGTCATTTAGTAACTCGAGGCAAGTCGCCACCAGAGATTAGATATGCACCTCCGCCAAAGCCTGAGTGGACTTCACGGATTTCGGACGCTCGGGGTACGCAGGAGTCGGTCGAGCCCGTAGCTCCGTTTGCCACACACGGGCGTTCCACCATCCGATTCGCTTTTCTCGGTGTTCACAGCGCAGCGCCATCTCAGGAATGTCGCCTTTGGTCAGTAATTGTTGTACTCTATGACCGCCGTGGTCCGATGTCGAAAGAGTGTCCTCGCGAGGACTTAGCCTTCAGGATCGCGGTAGTTTGTCATCTTCCTTAGCGATGCGCCACGGGGCAGTTTGATTGTAACGACTGGGCGGTGAGCAGATATAGATATATCCTTAACCCTCTGCAGATCGGTATGTGATAAGTAGCGAAAGATACCTTAAGTGCTATGTTCGATAAAGGTTGGCAGGTTAGTAGTGATTAGAAATCATGGTTAACCGGTAAGATTTGGGGGATGTAGGCGCGAGCCTTAAGTTTTATACGTAGGCACCTTAGAGGTGGCCATCTCGAGTAAAGGAAGGTTATGTTTGATCCTTATCGAGTGCATAGTACGCTGGCTATGTTTTGGGATAAGTCCCCAGTAGCGTGATTTGAAAGCATGTAGTCGAGCTAGGAAGACCATGAAGCCAGGTTTAAGTAACATGATTTAGAAATTATTCCTTGGATCAGCTAGTGTTATGCGCGGTCACCGGGTGGTCGAGGCCACGCCGCAGTCAACCCGCCGCATGTATGGGCGCGGGTCAGTTTGTGGTCCCGCCTGTGGTCGGGTCACGAGGGTGTTAGGCCCGAGTTTAGTTAACCAACGCGACTGTGGGACGATTCGACCGAGCCCGCCGGCGAGGTCACCGCCTCGTCTTCTAGCAAAGACCGCTTACTCAGCAGTTGTTGATTTTATCGTAGCGTTGTAAGGCCGCACGGGTGCCTACCTTCACCTTACGACGCATAATGAGCCTGTGGTACGGCCGTTATTTGTTTGAAAGTTTTACGAGCGAGGTTAAGAACTCACGGTGAGTCTCAGACCGATCGCATTCGCCCTGCCAGTGCTGGATTTCGAGGGTAGTCGCGAGAGATTGTTGTCTCCTCGTAGGCGGAGCGCTTAGCTACCATTTCGTTGTTCTGGATGTCACCTGCTTGAAGCCTCAAGAAGGCTGGAAGTGTAAGTTGCTTGGCCGATTGGTTCGATGTTCGCAAGGTGCGAGTATAGTTGGTTCAAAGCTTGTTCCGTGATACATCGCGATATGGAAGCCGGTCGCTCAGGAGAGGTTTGGCAGCTCGGAGAAATCGCAGGATGATCGGCATGCACAACGCCAGAGTTCGAGTCGACGGCCAGTGCAGTCTTCTTAGAAAGTACCACCCGTAGGGCGTGACGAGTTTGGAACAGTAAGGAACTTAGCCCCGAAAGTTACTTGGGCCTTTTGAAAGTTCACGTGAAGCAATCGTGCCCGGGTTGCCTATATGTTGCAATTGCCGTCCGACTTAGGAGGCGTGATCGTCCGGTCTTCACGAGTTGTTATGTTAGGGCCGAGCGTGATATAAAGAGGCCGTAGTCTTCTACCAGTCGAACACCGAACCGTGCTCTCCGTATGGCACATCCTCGAGGAAGGCCGAAGGCGGCACGCCTCGTGGATCGCAGAGCGGCAACGGCATGCCATTTGTTGGGTCGCCTGAGCGCGCTCGCGACAATAATGACAAAGCGTACCATTTGTCAACGCTCTTTGAAGGTTAATACCTGAGCAAAGCCGACAAAAGTAGTTCTGCCACGATTGTAGTGACGTTAGAGATAAAAGTAACCAGAGTTTTGGAAGGCCCCTGAAGAAGAATAAATATGATAAGCAGTTGCGCAGTACGTGAAGAATGTACAATGAGTAAAGTGCCGCAGGTTTGAAGCGAGCACATGTATTTACGCAGCATGGGATGCCGATTCTTTACTTTGTAAGCGGATGTTAGAGGTGTTTCCTCGTGGACTTGAATGGAAGTATACGCGCTGGCTGGTGTATCTGCAGGCCAGCGTGGCGGAGTTTGTTCTACGTAAGTATAGTAGTGAAGCACTATACTTTGTGGCGCAATGCTTGTTTTGAGATCTTAGAGAAACATTGGGACGAATCGCTTTCTAAGGCTGGCGGAATGTTATACCCGTGATTTCCGCAGTATGCAGACGTAAAGGCTGACGCATCGTAGAAAATTGGAAACTTGTATTAGGCTTGGCCGAATTAATTTTTGTTCACAACACCGCTGTAGAGTGCGCTTTTTCGCTCTAAACGCTTTCCACAGCTTTCGTAGGGAAAATTCCGGCTATGTCATTTTTAATTTTACGGATTTTTTTCAGTAGACGAAATGTGTTGGGCAGGCTGGGCCAAGTAGGGCGCCACGCGGCACCTCCGTTATCAGGAGCGTGACGTAGTTGGGCGTGGATCGGACGAATTGGAAGAGTGTGAGTCAGGATATTTTGTGCTGTTAGTTGGTTAATGACCACATTGAAGTGAATCTTGCCCTACCAACTATCACATGACTTGGCTAGATCTCGCATTGGTTGGCCTTGGCTTGTGCTATAAATACTTCTCAGGGATGACTTCTTCATCCATTCCAAATATTTCCTAAGTGTTCAAGAAATCCTCCCTCCCTTGGAAAGAGTTATTTCTGCGTCCTCCCCTACCCTTGTCAGTAGTCCCCTGGGGCAGTGGGGTGCCAGGGTATACTCCCCTTTTTAGCCTAAGAGATTCATTTTCGTGATAATACCCCCACTCTTGGTAGGAAATACTCTCAAAGTATTGTTATAATGCCCAAATTACTCTTGAAGTGTAGTATACCTTGTAGTATTCTACAGGTTATACTATACTTCTAAAAGCCTGTAAATCTATTATACTTCCACTTAGTCACTACAAACCTGAAACCCTAAGGAAAATCTCCATGGTTAGTTTAGGAAGTATTAAGTAGAAGTTGGTTAGAACTACAAGGGTTGTTTGGAGTGGATCGGAGCGCCACGGAAGTAGGAGCTAAACCTTTCGGGATCGACATTTAAACTCCCGGATGATAATTACGGGAAACTTATCGAGGTAAATATCTGCATCCTCTATTATGATTGGAAATTACGCAGTTATTTAGAACTATATAGTTGGGAATTATACTATATATGGGAATCGATGAGTACCGTATAATGCTCGGCAGTATCTTTTGACTTAAGCACGAATAATAAGAAACCTTTTCGAAGAAGAGTACCGAATCAGAATTACATAGACTCAGACAAAGACTTCATGGGTAGCCTTTTCTCGCGAGGTAGAATCGCGCACGCCCGGCGACGTATAACTCCCCTGGTTGGCTTCGCAGCCTAC
>CM056739.1:54741855-54820465 GCA_029844215.1 Przewalskia tangutica
GTAAGAAATGGATCTTTTTAAAAGAATTTAACGCACGTAGTAATTTTAAGTTAAAACCGACTTTGGCATAAAATGAAAGTATTCTCGGAATAGCAGGTGTAACTCGCTTCTCTATGCTCAGTGCAAGTGATAGCCTGTTATGAAAGTATTGTATTTATACCACCGCTTCAAACGAGGTCGCTGATTTGTTATGATCTTACTGGACGCATCGTTAGCGATTTTAGGATTCCACGCCAAAGGTCTCGCCGATAGTGTTATTCCAACGGACTAGCTATCCACGAGGTTTTACCGATCTACTTTGGTATCCGTGGTTGGCTTTCGACTTGCCCCGCCTCGCGGCCGATTCGCTCGTACTGGTAGTTAGCCTTCGTGACTTCGCGTTCGCTCGCTTAGTAGCCGGTCTCGGATACCGGCCCGTATCCGTAGTTAGCTCAGATTGGCCCGGCCACCACGTGGACCCGCTTATCCGTAGTCAAGCCTTTCGTGATTAGCCAGATCAACTTCGCGGGCTAAGTCTCGTGATATGGCCTCGTATCCGTAGTTAGCCCTCGATTGCCCCGCCACCACGCGGACACGCTGGTATCCGTAGTCAAGCCGTGACTTGGCCTGTGACGCCTTCGTGGTTCGTTGTATAGTATTGTTAGCACGCTTGGCATTCGTAGTTGGCTTTCGATTTGCCCCGGCCGCTTGATGACGCGCTTTGGTATCCTCAGTTAGCCTTCGTTTCTCCATTACGGCTACGCACCAGCGGACTCGTGACCGTGTTTATGGTACTCGCGTTATTATATCATGTAACGCCGGCAGCGGTGCTAATAATAAGCGTATTCCACGCATGATTGACGCTGAGGCGAGACCCATAGCTATATTTCGAGCGATGACTTGAGGGTGCGAGTCCTCGATTTACGTGATCGCTATTTATTACGGATCGCAGCTTGGTTATCATACATGTCTCCCGCTTATATAGACTACTATGATTTCATTTACGATTTTCGCCACATACATACTGCAATTATGTAATCGACTCCTTCGTGGCCGCTCATGTCGCAGTAGAGGTATCACCGCTGTTGATCCTCGCCATAGGATCACAACGCCAACAGATTGGGAAGCTCCGCTTCTCCGAGGCTTATCTTTTGCATAGTCCTCACATCGTAGGTCTTTGTACATCTGTGGTACGTGGCCCCGTCCCGCCATGTTGTATAAAAACTCTGTAGTCTCGTAGTAATCGTGCAAGTGTGGTTTGTGCGATGTAATCGCTCAAGCTTTTAATTATATATATTCGAAGGTAACCGCTTGCTGGCCTCAGATATTATCATCTCTCTTGTTTCATGTTTAAGCTTTATTTCACGCCATTTTCTCTCGATGTTGTATCACTAGGTGCTCCGGTAAGGCACCAACACAAAGCCCGGATCGGTCGGACACCAACCTCTCATACCAACCTTGGCATACTAAGCCAACTAGTCCATACTCCTAATGACCTTAAAGTCCGGTCAGATTCACTTACTAGATCTCAAGTGGTCCGACGACTATATCATCACCGGCAATTTTATATACCCACCAGCACCACCCAAACACTCACTGCGTAGCTACTTCGAAAGCGTTCTTATGATTCGCACTCTATTCCTCTACACTTGGTTGTTCTCTTTCATCGGTCGTTCTTTTCAGACTTCACAAACGTATTCCAAAGATACATACATAACTTCCATATCGGAGATCGCCTCCAATCTTGAGTCACTATATTAAACAATATAAGTCCATTTCCGCTCACGACTGGTTCCGTGGAATGCGCCCACTAACCCGTGAAACAATTTAACTAGGCTTTGTTCTCGCATCCTCGTGACTCGCCACGAATGACTACTAACAACTGATCCCAAGCCATTTTAGGTTACGGGAGACCCGCACAGGTTCTCAACCCTACCCACCATCGCATTTCTAACTCGTAATAAGTCCGACTAAATCTTATTGCCGGTATGCCTTATATACCTAAGATCTTCACACGACCGACCTCAAGCTCATGATCGTGCTCCTACCCGGGCACCATTACGTATACATCGTGAGAATGTTTAACATACATACATAAACTTAACAAGAAAAATAATAGGTTAGCCGATAAGGCTACCTTCCCGGATACATATAAATATGTAAAACCAAAAGCAGTTACCTCCCATTTTTTTATTTCTTACAAAGCGACCCATAAGATATGACTACGGACCTCTAAGTGTTATACCCCGTATTTCCAGAGTATGTACGTGAGGACGACGATAAAAGTTTAGCCTCGTTAGGCATCGACTAAAAATGTTTGTGCACAACTCACTTAAAGAATCGCCGACTAAACGCTTTACTAAACTCGTAAATTTCGCTATGTCATTTATAATTTTGCGGATTTTTCCGAGAGATGAAATATTTTGGATCAACGAGGGTGACACTTGTCACCCTCATGGACGGCAACTTGAGGCTCGATTGACACGCTTTTTGTGCCTTTGCACAAGTCAAGGAGTCGGGTAGGATATTTGTGTAGTGGATGGATATGACACTGGCGAATCTCCACCCTACACTTGCCTTGCACTTGGCTTCATCTTGGCTATTGGTTGGCCATTTCGACCTATAAATACCCCCTTAAGACGAAGAGTTCTTCATCCACAAATCAAACTTTCCAAGTCTAAAATCCATCCTCTCCCTTGTGAGCTTCGCCCAAGAGCTCTCCCAGCGAGCCTAGCCGAAACACCCTCTCCCCTCTCTAGCCCTAGCCAAACACCCCGCCTTGGTAGATAGTTGTCTTCCAAATACCCTAGCCCAATTCCTTATAGTATTTTAGCAGGTTGTTGGGAACTTCTATGGTTCTCGAGCTACTTGAGCGTATAAATTGTGAGTTAAACCTGCCTCAGAGCCGACTTTTAACTTGGATAATTTTGGCTTATCGAGGTAAATACTCTTGTCCTTCTATTGTAATCGATATTACATATAAGAATAGTTAAGACTCGAGTATAAGATATGAAATAATATTAATGAATAGGAAATGAATCTATCACGCAGGCGGCATAAAAGAAGAATAATTGAACTGCATTTCATGCGACTGCCACAAGAGACTCGAGTGCAAATGACGCAGGGAAGTTACGCCCAATTTTCCGTAGAATGTAGAACCCTCTCGCTAGAATCAAGCATGAGTAGTTCAGACGCCGATAGACGTGTTCGACTATTATAAAGTCGATTCTTCACTCGCACATATTCGACTCGCGTGGTTTTCGCCATGCATGTGATTCTTCCTATACTCGAGCATGATATTTTAAATATATATATAGTACTGCAGACGCACGGTGTTAATCGAATAATAATTACTGCAATGTCTTTGACTTAAGCCCTAATAATAATTACGACAATGTCTTTTGACTTAAGCCCTAATAATAAAGATCTCAAGCATTTCAAAAGAATATCAATCATTTTTAATGTAAGAGAAACAATTGGTTTTTAAACAAAAGCTTAAGAGTTATACTAGCTTTACGGGAAGTTAGGTATAACAACTTAAGAAAGATAAAAGAACTGCTTACTTATTTGCTTATAAAACCTCAGTATTGATTTAAGTGTAGTAAGATTGATTGATAAACAGACATATTATGATGCCACGTGTGTTAGTGTCTTCGTGATGCTGCGAAAGGGGGTCATTCTGTTGTTTTACGCTGTTAAACGGTAAGTCGGGCTTGTATCGTTATTATATCACCTACCCCCTTGACTTGTTATACCGAGGGTCACACCTGACGCGGTCTATACGCCTACGCGTCCGCGAGACTACGCGAGTCAGCGGAGTTCCGTGATTGATCATTCCGGTGTTTTAGCCCGACGCGGATGACCGGCGCGTCCGCGCGACTACGGCCTATCGAGACTATGCGATCGCGTGGAGTCCAGAGGGTACCGGGGTTAGCTACCCCGACGCGAGGAATACCTCACGCGGTCTCATGACCCATGCGGATCGTGAAGTCTGTGACTAGGCACGCATAATGATACACGGGCGATCGCCTTTCTTCGATCATTCATGCCTAGAAAGACCGCCACATTATATCTATTTTGCTCTTGTTTATGTCAGGCACTACGTGTAGTTAAACCGTTGTATTTACAAATGGCTTTAAATACTTTGATTTTACTTCAAGATTTTTACGCTTCACATACTTAGTACCGTTGTAATCGACTCCTTCTGGCCGCTCATGCCGCAGGTGGCAAGCAGTGCTAGATCCACATCCTTGATCTCTTTGCTTTGGTGTCGTGAGCTCCATCTTCTCCTGAGGCTCGACTTGGGTATGATCTCCCTGTTGTTGTATATAGTTTTGTACATTCAGGTATGGCGGCCCCGTCCCGCCATAGTTGTTTATCTTCTGCAGGTCTGTAGTCCTATTATACGCTTGGGATGTAATCGCAAAACTATGTTTATATATATATGCCTAACGGCGACATTTTCTCACATAAAACCGTGTCTCTTTACAATCGCTTTCATGTCTTGTTTTTATATTCCACCGACACTGGATGTACGACTACTGGGTGCCCGTAGCACTACCACGCCCCTGAATGGGTCGTGACAAAAGTGGTATCGTGAGCAGCTTAACCTCTAAAGTGTCTACAGATGTATCTAGTAGTCTGATTATCTGGCTGTGCACCACACCAATAATCGTGAGTCTATAGGATATTTAGGATTGGTTTCATTCTTCTCACTGAGATCGCGCCTTAGAGTCAGGTTATATGTCGACCCTCTAACGTATTCCTTTCTCAGAACGCTTATGCCTCCACGCAAGGCAACCCGCCCGTGGCGGCGCAACCGGCGGAGCCGCTAGAGGACACCGAGTCACGAGGCACAGCCCGCCTACCCGAGGCGATACCGACGGCGAAGTTCCATGACGCCGCCGCCCCAAAGAGACCACAGCATTACACCTCCGCCCCACACCGGGCGGAGGAGTTGTACAAGCGAGACGGCCCACCTATGGCCGTGATCGTGGCCGACACGAGGACGCCGACGCAGCAGCTTCCAGCCCACCCAGAGTACCCGCGGTTCACCCGAGGCGTATAGTTTGAGGCTACGAGATTTCCCGAGTCAGTAGCCCGCCGTAGTTTTACGGTCGAGGCCGGAGGATGATCCGCAGGAGTTCATCCGTTAGCTACAGAGATTACGAGAGTGATCGTACGCCGAGACCGAGTCCGTGATTCGGTCAGACGGCCGCGTGATACCGCAATGATTGGTTTGATTCGCGAGTTATCCCGGAGAGCACGCGCCCGCCTACTTGGGATGAGTTCCTGAGGCCTTTCTCACTCATTTCTTGCCTCCACGTATGGCAGGCACGGGCCGATGCATTTTTGTTACCGAGACAGAGCAGACGCACGCTAGGGAGTACAATGTCGAGTTCGATTCTTTGGCTCGATATGTCCCTGCATTGGTAGCGGATATGGAGGACAGGGTGCATCGCTATGTCACCGGGCTAGATGATTATTGTTATACCCCGTATTTCCAGAGTATGTACGTGAGCGCGTACGTATTATAATTTGAGCCTTAAAGTTGGCTAGTTTCGAAATTTGTACACAACACCCGACAGAGTCGCTCACTAAACGCTTCCACACTGTAGGGAAAATTATGGCTATGTAATAATAATTTTATGATTTTTCCGAGAGACTAAATATTTTGACCAACGAGAGGGCTTACACTTGTCACCCTCTAATCAAGGAGTGGACTGACGACGCGGCAAGTTGGCACGCTTTTTGTGCATTGTTTTGGTCAAGGAGTGCAGGATATTTTGGGTAGATGGATAAGGTCGCACACGGCTTAATCTTCGCCCTACACTTGCATGGCACTTGGCTTGATCTTGGCCATTGGTGGCCTTGGTTAGCCTATAAATACTCCCTTACTCAAGACTTTCTTCATCCAAAACTTGAGCAATCTTTCTAAGTCTCAAATGCTCCTCCTCTATTTGATCTCGCCCAAAAGCCCCCTCCCCTTCGAGTAGTGCCCTTGGCCGAGAGCCTCCCCTCAGGTGTCCAGCTGGGTACCCCTAGCCTAGTTGTTTTCGTGATAATACCCCTTGTTGTGGTATAGAAATACTCTCCTAGTATTGTTATAATGCCCAAAATACTTTAGCCAAATACCTTGTAGTACTTTCCAAAGTACCCTTTACAAAAAGCCCGTAAAATACCATTATACTTTCCTCACCACTAAAACGAAACCCTAAGTAAATCTTCACCCGTAGTCAAGTTATAAGGTTGGTTAGAACTTCTAAGGGTTGGTCGAGCTGGCCTGAGCGCACTGAGTAAGAGCTAAACCTCGCTCAGATCGACATATAAACTCTGATAATTTTGGGCTTATCGAGGTAAACATTCTCGACCTTCACTGTAATTGGAAATTACATGTCAGAGAGTATATAGTTAAGTATACTATATATATAATCAACATAGTTGCGCGGCAATGTCTTTTGACTTAAGCTCGATAATACTTACTGCAATGCTCGCGACTTAAGCTCTAATTTTAAGAAGTGAATCAATCAGAATTACATAGATCAGACATAAGAGACTTGTGTAGCATTACCGTAGTAGAATTGTACACGCCCGGTTAGACGCAGCACCCCGTTGGCTTGCAGCCTACTGATAGAGAGAGATTTACGCTCATGGGGAGGTGTCAATTTTCCGTAAGATATTCTACATCGATCTAAGATGTTAATAGGCGCCAGGGCCTCTATAGGTTGAAATACTACGCGCGCGCGCCTACTTGGCTTGGCGTAGCCGACGGCTTGAGGTACTGAGCGCTGCTATTAGCTTAATCGCCGCAAGGTATGCGAACCTCTTCCTATCCGCTCTAGCATGATATGTATAACTATGTAGCGGTAGACGATACGTGTTTAATGTATTTGATTATTTGAACATAAAGCGTTATAACGCTTTACGGGAAGTCATAATACCTTTACGAGGTAAGAAAATGCTTGTGGTTTCAAAGCGGTAACCGATTTGACTTATAACGGATTTGACGGGTAGTAATAAAGAACTCAAGTGTTTCAAAAGACCTTTGAAAGCAAGAGTAATACTTGGCTTGAAAACATAAGAGTTGTACTAGCTTTACGGGAAGTTAGGTATAACGCCTTAAGAATGATAAAGAAGAATGGTTTACCGATTTTTGTAAGATAAGAGACTTGAATTAACGGTATTGATATGAATTTTGTTAAAGTGTGAAACCTCATTCGCGAGTAATGAGTACTTGGTTTTAAAAGGAATAATGTTTTACCGATTTTGGAAATCGAACGGCATCGACAAACCACCGCAGTGCTAATAAAGGAAAATGTATTGAATAATGAAGTACGGTATTAACACCGCAGTAAACCTCCATCCGCATAAGCTAAGACGACAAAATGATATTACATTTCCTAGATCATGGTCGCTTAATAAGATTGATTATAAACAAGAATAACCTACTCACATATAAGACATATGTTTCTCAAAACGCTTAAAGGAGAATTATGTTAAAACTATGAACTACTAAACCTTTCTAAAATGAGAAACTTGAGCATTTGAAATTAGGCAAACTCAACGCTTGGAAAATAAGGTTGTTACTGATTTTACAAAGAAAGCATTTTGGTTTACTTAACAATGTTAGTCACTCTAATTTTATACTACGCATCGGTGACCTTTGTAAAAGAAATAGATCATAAAGGAATTTAACGACGTAGTACTTTAGGTTAAACCCTGACTTTGACATAAAATGAAAGTACCTTGAGTCAGGTATAACTTGCCTATGCTTTTGTTATGAAACTTGACCATGTTACGCGTGATAGCCTTGTCAGGCAAGTATTGTGTTCTACTCGACTACCGGCTCATCCGAATGTATTTCACTTGACTACCGGCTCATCCGAATGTATTTCACTTGACTACCGCTCATCCGAATGTATTTCACTTGACTACCGGCTCATCCGGAATGTATTTCACTTGACTACCGGCTCACCCGAATGTATTTCACTTGACTACCGGCTCATCCGAATGTATTTCACTGACTACCGGTTCATCCGGAACGATTGCACCTGCTTCTATATCGGGTCCATAAGACGGGCCGAGACCGTTATACGATCACATGATTTGTACTCAGATCGCCTACAGCTGGCGAAGGAGTTCCACGCACAGGATGACTTCTGGGCGCGAGTCCCCGACTGACATGATCGCTTATGTCGCGAACTATAGTTTGGTTATCATACACGCCTCCCGCTATATAGACTATTATGATTTCATTTACGATTTTACGCTTCACATACTGTACCGCTAGATCGACTTCGTTCGGCCGCTCATGCCGCAGTAAAGGTACATCGATCGCCGATCCCCGCTTATAGATCACATTTCAGCGGTTGGAAGCTCCGCTTCCTTCGAGGCTTATCTTTGGCATGTTACCCCGAGTCCGTAGGTTCTCGTACATTCTGGGTATGGCGGCCCCGTCCCGGCCATAGTTGGTCACTTCTGAGGTCCGTAGTATCGCTGTGGGCGTAGTCCAAAAGGATAACCGTCGTATTTATGTATATATACCGGGGCAATCGCTTTGGTTGGCCTGCTTATTTATCATGTCTCTTAATTCATGTTCATGTTTTTATTTCCGCCGATTTTCTCTCGATGTCAGATCACCAGGTGCCCGGTAAGGCACCAGACACCGGCCCGGGTTCGGGATGTGACAAAAGTGGTATCGTGAGCGCTTAGTCCTCTGAAAGTGCTCTATGCATCGTGTCTAGTAGTCTTGATTATCTGCAGGTTGTGCACCACATCTATAATCGTGAGGTCGCAGGACATTTAGGATTGGTTTCATTCTTCTCATTCCGAGATCGTGCCTTAGAGTCGCAGATAAATCGACCCTCCGACGATTCCTTTCCTTTACCGCCATGCCCGCGTGGCAACCTGTGCCCGTGATGGGCAAGGCAAATGAGGAGTCAAGTGAGATACGAGGAGTACGAGGGCGCAGCCCTGGCCAAGACTGAGACAAGGCCCGACTACGGGGTTTCGCGACGCCGCCAAAGACCAAAGCAGAGCTTAGAGTCGCAGCAGGTCGGGCCGAGACTACAAGACTGAGCCTCCACCCCACACCGGAGCAGTATTTAGACGGGTACAAGGAGATGGCCCGCCATCGCCAGGTCGTGGCCGATATGAGGATAGGCTAGACGCAGCAGCTTCCAATCCCGCAGCACCCGTAGTTCACCCCGAGCGCATACTGAGGCCACGTGACTTTCTCGAGTCAGAGCCCGCCGTTGTTCTATGGATCGAGAGCCGAGACGACCGTGAGTTTATCCGACACCACAATGATCACGAGGGTGATCGCAGTCTCGAGGCGTAGCCTGGTATTGGTTCGCATCACCGCTGATACCGCAGCCGATCGTTTGATTCGCGAGTCGTCCCGAAGAGCATGCACTTCCAAAGAGCTGGGACGAAGTTCTCGAGGGCATTTTTGCACATTTCTTGCCTCCACGTATGAGGAGGGCTCGCCGACATATTTTTGACGCTGAGGCAGATCGCGACCAGAGAGTACAATGTGGAGTTCACTCATTAGCTCAGATGTTCCCGCCGTGGTAGCCGAGCATGAGGACAGAGTACACCGCCACGCCACCGGCCGGATGATTACTCGCGTAGGCTTGTACGGTAGTTTCTTCAGACGGCATGGACATTGCCCGCACGCAAGATCATACACCAGGATGCGAGGCACGAGAGGTCGACTTTAATGACCGAGATCACAGGCAGGCTGTAACAAACAGGTCCTTTGGTAACTTTCGAGGCGACCGCCTCAAGAAGCCTAGTTATGCACTCCGCCAAGACAGAGTGGTCCTCCCGCCTGGGACGCTCGTGGTATTCGAGCCGGTCGAGCTCCAGGCTTCCGTTCTGTGTATACGCGAGTGCTAGCTGCCAGGATTCACGTCCTCGGGCACGATGTGGCAAACATCATCCCGGAATGTCGCTTTTTATCGTGCTTGTTTCACTCGCGCCGCCGTACATGGACGAGAGATCGCGGTTATAGAGAGGTACCGCAGCTGGCGCAGCCAACGGACAAGCGTGTTCATCGCTTTCTACATGCTACGCGCAGGCGCATAAATGATTAGAGCGAGCAGAGCTTCAGTATATCCTTAACCTCTGTAGGCTCAGATGTTTTCATGTTATGTTAATGTGTTGAGTGTTATGTTCGGATAGCTTTGTGCTAAAATGTGATTTAGAACCCGTCAGGGAAAAAGTGGTAAGCTCAAAGAAAATGATTAACCTTAGAATATTACAACTGAGACCTTAGATGTAAGGCCGCTCGAGTACAAGATTTTGCGAGTGATCCTCGTCGAGTGCATTTTACGCCTAGAATGTATCGCGTGATAAGTCCCCTGGTTGCAAATGAAAGTGGTATCTTTCATGATGTGATTTAGCAAGATTGTTCCGTGTCGGCGAGCAAGAGTCAGCGCGACAGCTGGTCGGGGCTATGATTGGCCAACCCGCACTGCTTTCGGCGCTGGTCTCCGTGTCCCGCTGTGGTAGGGTCACGCAGGGTGCTAGGCCCAAGTTTAGTTGACCATCGATGAGTTCAGGCGGTTCGACCGTATAGATCGCGAAGGCCGGAATGGCCTTACGAAGATCGAGGCTAGTAAGATAACCAAGTCGAGGCGGTGACTCGCGGTCGGAAAACGTAAACGCTGACTGCAAGCGTGGTACGATACTAGAAAAAGTTCGGTGGTATGGTACAACGCAGATGGTGGAGAAGTGAACGTGTGATCATTGCTTGTGCGGAGAAGGTGCGGGCGATGTATACTTTTTTGACCTCGTGGATCGATGCAGCTGGCATCATACGTTGGGTCGCCGAGCGACACTAGAACCTCGCGCAAAGTGACAAAAGTTTGTGATGTTAAAGGTGTTTCCTCGTGACTCGATATAAGTATTTGCGCATACGTGTTGTTTCGTGGCCAGTTGTGGCGCTGGCAACTTATTAGAAGAACTTTATCGTTATCCGCTGAGAAGGAACATTCGACGCACGTTTCTGGCGAGGGGAGAATGTTATACCCCGTATTTCCGCAGTATGTACGCCAGACGTATATAATTTGAGCCTTAAAGTTGGCTAGTTTCGAAATTTGTACACAACACCCGACAGAGTCGTTGACTAAACGCTTCCACAAATAGGGAAAATTACGGCTATGTCATTAATAATTTTTATGGATTTTTCCGAGAGACGAACATTTTGGATCAACGAGGGCTTACACTTGTCACCCTCTAATTGGAAGGAGTGGACTGACGTAAAAGTGCAAGTTGGCACGTTTTTTGTGCATTGTTTTTGGTCAAGGAGTCGTAGGATATTTTGGGTAGATGGATAAGGTTGCACATGGCTTAATCTTCGCCCTACACTTGCATGGCACTTGGCTTGATTCGCCATTGGTTGGCCTCGTTAGCCTATAATACTCCCTTACTTCAAGACTTTCTTCATCCAAAACTTGAGCAATCTTTCTAAGTCTCAAATACTCCTCCTCTTGTTCGATCTCGCCCAAAAGCCCTCCCCTTCGAGAATGCCCTTGGCCGAGAGCTTCCTCCCCTCAGGTAGCAGCCAATGGCACCCCTAGTTATTTTCAGATAATACCCATTGTTTTGGTATAGAAATACTCTCATCTTATTGTTTTAATGCCCAATATACTTTAGCCAAATACCTGGTAGTACTTTCCCACGTACCCTTTTGCCCAAAAGCCAAGAAAATACCATTAGACTTTCCTCACTACCAAAACGAAACCCTAAGTAAATCTTCACCCGTAGTTGAAGTTATGCCAGTTAACTTGGCTGGTTCGAGCGGCCTGAGCGCACGGAGTAGAGCTAAACCTTGCTCAGATCATATATAAACTCTGATAATTTTGGGCTTATCGAGGTAAACATTCTCGACCTTCATGTAATTGGAAATTACATGTTGTAGGAGTATATAGTTACATACTATATATAGAACTGAACATAGTTGTGCGCAATGTCTTTTGACTTAAGCTCATTAATACTTTTACAGAATGTCTTCGACTTAAGCTGAATTTAAGAAGCTGAATCGAATCAGAATTACATAGGATCAGACATGAGACTTGTGTAGACATCGTAGTAGAATTGTACACGCCCTGCTAGACGCAGCACCCCGTTGGCTGGTAGCCCACTAGAGGAGGAGATTTACGCCGGCATGGTGAGGTGCGACGCCCGAAATCGCCCGTTCACATCGTGCCTTACCCTGCACCCTAAAGGATACAACATCGAGAAAACCAATGGAAATAAAAACTTTACACATGAAATGAGATATAATAAATAAACAAAGCAACCAAAATGCTTTTCAAGATATACATAAAACCCGAACACTTTAATCCTTTTACAACCCCGCCACAACAAGATTACAGCACTTCTAAGATTTATATAACAACTATGACGGACAGTGGCCCCGCCATACCCCGAACGACAAGAACTTACATGCACTGTGGTAACATACCAAAGATAAGCTCCGACGGAACTGAGCTCCCAAAACGCCGAATGAGATCCTAAACGCGGATCGACAATGACGACTTACTCATGCAGATGAACGCACTCGGGCGAGGTCAAGATAACAGTACTAAGTATGTGAAATCAGAACATCAGAAATGAAATCATAATAGTCTATATAAAGCAGAGACACGTATGATGACCAAACTACAGATATAACATATAACCAAGCATCAAGACAGGACTCACGCTCCAAATTATCACTGTGTCTCGTGGAATTTCTTCCTCACCGCATAGCTTATGATATAACAATACCAAGGATTATACATGAACACCGTGTCCCACTGTGTTATAAAACCGCACAGACAAGTATAACTACCGATCCGACCGCACTAATAATACAATGCAACCAAAACACGGCCGATACGGCAAGCGCGAGCCGACTATCGAGACCAAGGCCGGCCACGAACCGATCGGGCAAGTACGGTGGTCGACCACTGTGGACCAAGGTCAGACACGAGACTTCGCCACTATACTCGAACGGGCAAGCGCGAGGGTCGACCACGGTGCCAAGGTCGAATCATCCATGACGGCAAGTACGAGAGCCGACCACCGTGACCAAGGCCGAACAAGAAGAAACCCCACGAGAGCTAGTCCATAAATAACAATTCTCAGACAACCAAGGCTATCACCACAAGCATAAGCAAGTTACGCAACAACAAGCATAGGCAAGTTACACAACAACAAGCATAGGCAAGTTACACAACAACAAGCATAGGCAAGTTACACAACAACAAGCATAGGCAAGTTACACCACAACAAGCGTAGGCAAGTTACACAACTCAAGTTACTTTCATTTTATGCCAAAGTCCGGCTTTAACTCCTAAAGTACTACGACGTTAAATCCCTTTAAAAGAGATCTATTACTTTTATCAAAGTCACCCGATACCCGTAGTATTAGAATGACCAACCCACATTCCTTTTCAAAATCAAGTAACAACATTCTTTCCTAAGTTCCAGCTTTGCCTAGTTTCAATAACTCAAGCTTCTCATTTTCAAATGGTTTCATAGTTCATAAACTTAATCACTGATTCCTTTTAGAACAATCGAGTAATATATGTCTTACGCGTAGAGTAGGTTATTCTTGTTTACAACATTCTTATTACAGCAGCCATGATCTAGAAAATGTATATCATTTTGTCTCATCTTAGTTTCTATGCAGATGGAGGTTTCTACTGGTTTTAATACAATTCATCATTATTTAATACATTTTCCTTTATTAACGCCGCAGCTGTCCTGTCGATACACATTCTGATTTCCAAATCAAGAAACATTATCCCTTTAAATAAAACCAAGTACTCATTACTCACGAACGAGGTTTCACACAAACATTCACATTAAAACAAGTAAGTTAAGTCTCTTATCTTATAAGATCAAGTCTCTTAACTTATAACATCAGTAAACCATTTTATTTAACTCTCTTAAGACATTATACCTAACTCCCCATAAAGCTAGTATAACTCTTTTTAAAACCTTTAAAACCAAGTGTTACTCTTCCTTCAAAACGATTATAAATCTTTGAAATACATCAAGTTCTTTATTATAACAAGCCGCTTATAATTCACATCGCTACCTTTTAAAACCACAAAGTATTTTCTTACCTACATAAAGCCGTTATAACCAACTTCCCATAAAGCCGTTATAACACTTTATGTTTTAAGACAATCAAACACGCTAACACACGTACGCTCACCGCACTACATAGTTCACACATATCATGCTGTAAGAGATAGGAAGAGGTTCACATACCTCGCGACGAGTGCCGACTACCAGCAAAACGCCCAAGTACTTCAAACCGCTCATTACCTTAAGCCACGATCGCACCACACGTAGTACTTCAACCTATAAGGCCACAAGGCGCTTATTAACATCTAGATCTCATCGCTCCATATTCGCAGAAAATTCGGCAAAGACTCTCCCCGCCATAGCGTAAATCTCCTTCTATCGGCCGCCACTAAGCCAACCAGTGGGGTTTTACACGCCTAACCTGACGTGTACAATTCTACTACACAAGAATACTACACAAGTCTATCAGAATACACCCCATGTAATTACAGCTCAGCTCTAATTCTTCAGCTTAAGTCAAAAGACATTGCCACAAGATTAAGTATAGTTCTATATATAGTATACTTCAACTATATATTCTACAACATGTAATTTCCAATTACAATAAGGACAAGAGTGTTTACCTCGATAAGCCCAAAATTATCCGAGTATAATGTCGCTACTGAGCAAGGTTTAGCTCCTACGAGTGCTCCAATCCGCCCAAACAACCCTTAGAAGTTCTAACCAACTTCTACTCCAAAACTTCAACCAACAATAAGGTTTCCTTAGTGGTTTGGCTGAGACTAAAAGGACAAAAGGTAGTATTTCTGACTCACGATAGAGGTAACTTTGGAATACTACAAGGTATATACAGGTATTTTGGGCATTATAACAATACTTGGAGGAGTATTTCAATACCACAAAAGTGGTACCACACGAGAACAACACCCTAAGGAGTGTGTTCTCGCTTTAGGCTCACAAAGTGGGGAAGGTTTCTACCAAAAGGCCTTCACATGGAGAGAGGCTCTGGACGAGAGTCAACAAGAGGAGGGAGAGGTTCTCAAGACTTAGGCAAGTGAAGAGTGGACGAAGAAGTCTTCAAAGAGAGGGTATTTATAGCAAACCAAAGGCCAACCAATGGCCAAGATCAAGCCATGTGCAAGGCAAGTGTAAGGCCAAGATCAAGCCAAGTGCACCCTAACCCTACTCCACAAAACACTCCACAAAACAAGCCACAAAGCAAGGCACAAAAGAGGAGCTAATCGCCAAGGCCAACCAAGGCTCTCTTTGGACGCCCAATCGCCCAACCTTCCCACTTGTTTCCAATGCGAGGTGACACATGCCACCCTCCCGCTGGTCCAAAATGTTTCGCCTCTAAAAATCCGCAAAAATTTTAAATGACATAGCCGGAATTTTCCCAACGTAAGTCAGGAAACGCTTTCGCCGAAAACGACTTAATCGCACTTGTGCTCAAATTTTGAATCCAATGCCTAACTTAAGGCTCAAATTTCAGACGACGCCCATACGCATATACCGAAATACCGGTATAATGCTACACGGTGTCACGAATTTTCAGAAGATATTATACATCGATCTAAGATGTTAATAGGCGCCAGGGCCTCTATAGGTTGAAATACTACGCGGGCGGTCTACTTGGCTTAAGGCGAGCCGACGCTTGAGGTACTGAGCGCTACATATTAGAATCGTCGCGAGGCATACGAACCTCTTCCTATCCGCTCTAGCATGATATGCGGTATAACTATGTACGGTAGACGCATACGTGTTTAATGTATTTGATTGGTTTGAACATAAAGTGTTATAACCGCTTTATGGGAAGCTCTATATAACACTTTACGAGGTAAGAAAATGCTTGTGGTTTCAAAGCGGTAATCGATTTGACTTATAACGGATTTGACGGGTAGTAATAAAGAACTTCAAGTGTTTCAAAAAGACTTTGAAAGAAGAGTAATACTTGGCTTTGAAAACATAAGAGTTGTACTAGCTTTACGGGAAGTTAGGTATAACGCCTTAAGAATGATAAAGAAGAATGGTTTATCGATTTTTGTAAGATAAGAGACTTGACTTAATGGTATTGATATGAATTTTGTTAAAGTGTGAAACCTCATTCGTGAGTAACGAGTACTTGGTTTTAAAAGGAATAATGTTTTAACGATTTTGGAAATCGAATGAGCATCGACAAACCACCGCAGCGTTAATAAAGGAAAATGTATCAATAATGAAGTATGGTATTAACACTAGTAAAACCTCCATCCGCATGAAGCTAAGACAGACAAAATGATATTACATTTCCTAGATCATGGTCGCTTAATAAGATTGATTATAAACAAGAATAACCTACTCACATATAAGACATATGTTTCTCAAAACGCTTAAAGGAGAATTATGTTAAAACTATGAACTACTAAACCTTTTCTAAAATGAGAAACTTGAGCATTTGAAATTAGGCAACTCAACGCTTGGAAAATAAGGTTGTTACTTGATTTTACAAAGGAAAGCATTTTGGTTTACTTAACAATGTTAGTCACTCTAATTTTATACTACGGTATCGTGATCTTTGTAAAAGAAATAGATCATAAAAGGAATTTAACGACGAGTACTTTAGGGTTAAACTCCGACTTTGACATAAAATGAAAGTACCTTGAGTCAGGTATAACTTGCCTATGCTTTTGTTATGAAACTTGACCATGTTACGGTGATAGCCTTGTTGTGCAAGTATCGTGTTCTACTCGACTACCGCTCATCCGAATGTATTTCACTTGACCACCGCTCATCCGAATGTATTTCACTTGACTAACGGCTCATCCGAATGTATTTCACTTGACTACCGGCTCACCCGAATGTATTTCACTTGACTACCGGCTCATCCGAATGTATTTCACTGACTACCGGCTCATCCGGAATGTATTCCACCCGCTTTCTATATCGGGTCCATAAGATGGGCCGAGACCGTTATAATGTGATCACATGATTTGTACCTAGACCACGGGCAGGGGAAGGAGTTCCACTACGCAGGGATGACTTTGAGGCGCGAGTCCCCGACTTGACATGATCGCTTATGTCGCGAATCGTAGTTTGCTATCATACATGTCTCCCGCTTATATAGACTATTATGATTTCATTTACGTGATTTTACGCTTCACATACTGCAATTGCATCGACTTCCTTCGGGGCCGCTCACGCCGCAGTAAAGGTACATCGATCGCCGATCCCCGCTTATAGGATCACATTTCAGCGTGTTGAAGCTCCTTCCTGAGGCTTATCTTTGGTATGTTACCCCGAGTCCAGAGGTTCTTGTACATTCGTGGTATGGCGGGGCCCGCCATAGTTGTTGTCACTTCTTAGAGGTCCAGAGTACTCACAGGCGTAGTCCGTAAAAAGGATAACTGTCGGTATTTACGTATATATACCGGGCAACTCGCTTTGGTTGGCCTGTTACTTATCATGTCTCTTAATTCATGTTCATGTTTTTATTTCCGCTGATTTTCTCGATGTTGTATCACTAGGTGCCCGGGTAAGGCACCAACACGCCGCCTGGTCGTGACAATTATATGGCCGAAGTCTTATGGCGTGGCTCTTCACCAGCATGGATATTACCCGCACGCAGCTCACGACCGATGCGGCGAGCGAGACCACGGTCGACAGATATCAGATCGTAAGGCCAAGACGACCGGATTTTTGGTAGTTCGAGGACGGCCTCAAAGAACGCCTAGGTTTGCACCACACCACGTGAGCACTCCTACATCATTTTCGTGCAGAGCATTCGGGCGTCGTGGCCCCAGACTTTGACTTCCGTGGTAGCAAAGTGCTAACCGATCGAGGTCCGCCAAAGGTGTCCGCTGTGGTAGATTCCATTCAGGAGCCGTAGTACTACTTCAGAGAATGCTATACTTGTGGCCGCAGGTCATTTTCATGGCGCCTCGTCCGACCGGGGGCACATGGTGGTAGGCTCACCCACAAGGTCTGCCGCCTCTTCGCCCCATAGCTACACGCCGAGGCGTGGTACTCATGGACCAGCAGGTCGCGCAGGTCGTGGGCGCGGTCCTAGCTTCTAGCGTCCTCGTAACGCATTTATGCCTTGTCCACCGGGCAGATCGTGAGGCCTCACCGATGTCGCCACTGTACCTTATCGCCTCCGACATGATGGTATGCCTTGATAGATCCGGTTCTACTGCCCTATATCTCCCCTTATCGCTAGTAGATAGTGATGCAGCCCGAGTCCATAGACCCTTTCGAGGTAGCTACGCCAGCTGGGTGATTCTGGTAGCTCGGCGGTTATAGTGGCTTGTCCAGCGACTATATACACTGCCGACCCTAGCCGACTTGATAGAGTCGATATGACCGATTTCGATGTGATCATGGATTGGCTAGCTTGCTACGCCCATGTAGATCGCAGGAGAGAGTAGTACTTCCAGCTTTCCCGAGCGAGCTTGTCGAGCGGGAGGGGCACACCGTATCGCCGAGTGGTAGGTTTATTTCACCTCATGCTGGGAAGATGGTGTAGGCGGTACATCTACCATCTCGCTCGTGTTTGATACCGAGGCCGCAGCGCGCATTTCCAGCCCCAGAGTCGAGAGTTCCCGCACGTGCCTGCACGACCTCGTATTCCTCCGCATGGATATAGAGTTTTGTATCGACAGATCGCTGCACACTCACCTATTTCCATTCCGCCATACGTAACGGCACCGCCGAGTTGAGAGAGTCAAGGACCACCGCGAGATTTGCCGGAGAAGCGGCTTCATCGACCTAGTGTTTCTCCGGGAGCGCCGTATTGTTCGCGAAGAAGAAGGACGACGCGCACGTGTTGATTACAGCACCAACAAGGTGACCATTAAGAATGTATACCCTTCCTGTGATTGATGATTTGTTCGACCACCGCAGGGTGCGTAGATATTTCTCAAGATTGATCTCGCGATCGCTATCATCGCACGAGTCGAGAGGCGATGTCCTGGATCGCATTCCGACCCTGACGCATTATGAGTTCGTGGTCATGTCTTTTGTCACTCAATGCTCCGCGCAGATTCATGGATTTGATGAACCGAGTGTTAAAACCATTTTTGTACATCGCCAGGATAGTGTTCATCGATGATATCTTGGTTTATTCTCGCCAGAGCGGAGCACGCGAGCATTTGGCGATCGGCCGACGCTTCTCCGACCGAAGCTATACGCCAAGTTTTCCAAACGTGAGTTTTGTTAGCTTCGTGGCTTTTCGGGCATATTGTCGTGGCCGACGGTATTCAGTGGATACGCCAAGATCGAGGCAAGAGTTGGCCTCGACCTACTACTCCGGCTGCAGGTTCGCAGCTCGGGCCTTGCAGTTATTATCGACGTCAGAGAAGTTTGCTTCATCTTCGCACCATTGACTAGGCCGACTCGTAAGGCAGCCTAAGTTTCAAAGGACCGATGCGCGTGAGCGGTTTCCGCCATCGGCGGAGACCGACGACCGCCTCGCTTCTTACTTTTCCGTAGGTCCACTTACATGTCGTGTATCGTGACGCGTGCATCTGGGTTGGGACGTGTGTTGATGCAAAGAGGCAAGGTTATAGCGCATGCATCCCGGTCCTTAAGAAACACGAGGAACTACCCCACCCATGATTTAGAGTCGCGCCGTGATTCACGCCAAGATCCGAGGCACTATTTGTACGGGGTTCATGTGGATATTTATACGCACTACAAGAGCCTCCAAGATATCTTCACGTAGGAGCCGAACTTACGATGCAGACGGTGGTTCGAGTTACTTAAGGATTACGATGTTGATATCCCGTATCACCGTGGAAGGCCAATGTTCGCGTATGCCTAGTCGAGGGTCGGCCGGGAGTCTATCGACGCAGCTGCAGAGGAGGCACGGTTCACGATTTGCATCGCCAGCGAGCCTCGTGTCCGCTTGATTGATTCCGATAGCAGCTGGGTTCGAGTTCGGCGGTTGCCGAAGTCTTCCATCGCCGGCGAGGCGAAGAGGCAATACTGAGGATCCCGCTTGATTCGCATCACGACGCGGCTCTTCGTGGGGAAGCGGTCCTTGAGGTAGCACCACGGGTGCTAAGGCTCGAGGCGTTGTGTGTTCCAGATGTTTCAGACTTCAGCAAGGTGTTCTCGGGGAAGCACACACAAGGTTATCATCCATCCGGTGGTCGACCAAGATGTACCACGACCTTAGATCTACGACAGCGGACGGCTCAAGGACGCCAGAGTTCGTAGCTCTGCCCGTGGTTGTCGCCAGCGAAGGCAGAGCACCGCAGGCCCGGTGGTTTCGCAGACGATAGAGATCCCGACCGGAAGCCGAGGTGATCAACATGGACTTTATCACGTGATTACCTCGCACTCGTATGAGACATGATTCTATATGGGTTATCGCCGACAGTCGATTTAAATCAGCCCACTTTCTTCCCGTCAGACTTTTTCTACCGAGGATTATGCCGACTTTATATCCGAGAGATCGCCGATCGCATGGAGTCCCTATTTCGATCATATCGCATGAGGAGCCCAGCCACTTCGCCAACTTCCTGAGGTCTTTCCATAAGGGTTTAGGACGCAGTGAGCCCGAGTATCGCATTCCATCCACGCAGCACTGACAGCCGAGCACTATCCGCACTCTCGAGGATATGCGGCGAGCCTGTGTTATTGACTTCAGGGGTAGCCGAGGATCATTTGCCTCTAGTTGAGCTTGTGATAATAGCTACCACCCAAGATTCAGATGGCGCCATGAGACATTGTATGGGAGGAAGCGCAGACGCCGATAGGCCGTTCGATGCGAGGTGCGCACTGGGACCAGATTTGCGTAGCAGCAACGGATAAGGTGAAGCTTATCCAGAGCGGTTGTCGACAACTCGTAGTCGACATAAGTCATACGCAGATCATCGCCGTCGTGATCCGAGTTCGAGGTCGATGATTGGGTTTCTCAAGGTGCCACCCACGGCGGGTGTGATGAGATTCGAAAGAAAGGAAACTCACCGCGTACATCAGACGATTGTCCGCAGGCAGGCAAGGTTGCCTATGAGTTGGATCCGCCGTCCGATCCGGAGGCAAAGCATCCGTGTTTCATGTTTCTATGCCGAGAGATGATCGGATCCATCTAGAGTGCATCCGATTGACGATGTCCAGTGACCGAGGTTATCGATGAGGAGATTCCCATAGCGATAATCGATCGCCGTTAGGCGCTCATGACCGCGGACGTGGCTTCCACAAAGTTCTGCGGCGAACGAGCACGTGGAGGAGATGACGGGAAGTGATGAGGACACGAGGCGTATATCTCACTTATTCCCACACCTCCGTAACTTACTTTCCTATTTGCCGGTTTTTAATTATCGTATTTTCTAAGTGTTATATCGCGCCATGCGTGGCACTTGCAAACCGTTAAGTTGCGAGGTATTTTATCGTTAATCGTTTCAGGAACATTCGACGCATGTTTCTACGAGGAGAATGTTATACCGTATTTCGAGTATGTACGCGAGGACGACGCATAAAAGTTTAGCCTCGTTAGGCATCGACTAAAAATGTTTGTGCACAACTCACTTAAAGAATCGCTCTTCGACGTAAACGCTTTACTAAACTCGCGTAGGTAAATTCGCTATGTCATTTTTAATTTTGCGGATTTTTCCGAGAGATGAAATATTTTGGATTAACGGAGGTGACACTTGTCACCCTATCGACGGCAACTCGAGGCTCGATTGGCACGCTTTTTGTGCCTTTGCACAAGTCAAGGAGTTGGTAGGATATTTGTGTAGTAGATGGATAAGGACACTCGAATCTCCACCCTACACTTGCCTTGCACTTGGCTTCATCTTGGCCAATGGTTGGCCATTTCTTGACCTATAAATACTTAAGATTTAAGAGTTCTTCATCCACAAATCAAACTTTCCAAGTCTAAAATCCTCCTCTCCTCGCGAGCTTCGCCCAAGAGCTCTTCCTCTAAAGGAGCCCAGCCAAACACCCTCTCCCCCTCTAGCCCTAGCCGAAACACCCCCTCCCCTTGGTAGATAGTTGTCTTCCAAATACCCTAGCCCAATTCCCTTATAGTATTTTAGCAGAAGTTGTCGGGAACTTCTAAGGGTTCTCGAGCTATCTGAGCGCATAAATTAGAGCTAAACCTTCCTCAGAGCGACTTTTAACTTGGATAATTTTGGGCTTATCGAGGTAAATACTCTTGTCCTTCTATTGTAATTGGATATTACATATAAGAATAGTTAAGACTTGAGTATAAGATATGAAAGAATATTAATGAATAGAATTGAATCATATCACAAGTAGGCGGTATAAAAGAAGAATAATTGAACTCAGATTTCATACATAGATCGCTTTCACAAGAGACTTGAGTAGCTTGACGTAGGGAAGTCGCCCAATTTTCCGTAGAATAGAGAACCCTCGCTTAGAATGTTTACATGCAGTAGTTCAGACGCTGATAGACGGTTCGACTATTATAGTCGATTCTCTACGCACATATTCGACTTCCGTGGTTTTCGCTTTAAGGTATGTGATTTTTCCTATACTATCGAGCATGATATTTTAAATATATATATAGTACCAGACGACGCGTGTTAATCGAATAATAATTACGCAATGTCTTTTGACTTAAGCTCCAATAATAATTACGCAATGTCTTTTGACTTAAGCCCTAATAATAAAGATCTTCAAGCATTTCAAAAGAATATCAATCATTTTTAACAAAAGAGAAACAATTGGTTTTAAACAAAAGCTTAAGAGTTATACTAGCTTTACGGAAGTTAGGTATAACAACTTAAGAAAGATAAAAGAATCATTACTTATTTGCTTATAAAAACCTCGTATTGATTTGTAAGGTAGTAAGATTGATTGATAAATAGACATATTACGATGCTACGGTGTTAGTGTCTTGTGATGTTGTGAAAGGGGTCATTCTTGTGCTTACGCTGCTAAACGGTAAGTCGCTTGTATCATATTATATCACCTACCCCATCGACTTGTTATACCGGTGGCTTGCCACCGACGCGGTCTATACGCGCGTTCGCGAGACTACGCGAGTCAGCGGAGTTCCGTGATTGATCATTCCGGTGTTTTAGCCCGACGCGGGATGCCCACGCGTGTGGTGACTACGCGTCTATTGAGACTACGCGACCGCAGAGTCCGCAGGGTACCGGGTTAGCTACTCGCGAGGAATACCTCACGCGGTTCGCTAGACCCATGCGATCGCGGAAGTCCAGACTAGGCACGCATAATGATACTACGGGCGATCGCCTTGCTTCGATCATTCGCGCCTAGAAAGACCAAAGCTACATTATATCTATTTTGCTCTTGTTTATGTCAGGCACTATGTGCTTAAACCGGTTGTATTTACAAATGGCTTTAAATACTTTGATTTTACTTCAAGATTTTTACGCTTTCACATACTTAGTACCGTTGATCGACTCCTTCTGGGGCCGCTCATGCCGCAGTAAGGGCAAGGTGTGCTAGATCCACATCCTTAGGATCTCTTTGCTTTGGTGTCGTGAGCTCCATCTTCTCCGAGGCTCGACTTTCGTACGATCTCCCGTTGTTGTATATAGTTTTGTACATTGGTACGGCGTGCCCGTCCCGCCATAGTTGTTTATCTTCTTGAGGTCTGAGTCCTATTGTACCTTGGGATGTAATCAAAACTATGTTTATATATATATGCCGAACGGCGACATTTTCTCACATAAAATCGTGTCTCATTTTACAATCGTTTATGTCTTATTTTTATATTCCGCCGACACTGATGTATGACTACTGGTGCCCGCAGGCACTACCACGCCCCGAACGTCGTGACACTAAGAGTTTGGACAATACTATGACGACAAGGCCCCGCCGCACTTCGAATATACATAATCACGATGACAAGCTCCGTAACATCGAGCCATCTCAAAATGCCAACCAGATCCTAAGCCCGGATCCACAATCGTACCTAAACTCGCGACATTAACGCAGCTTCAAGGGATCGCATAACAAAAATTTAATATGGAACTAAAAATAAGGTACAATAAACAAATCATAATCGCATAAAAGAATGATGGGCAAGTATAAAAGGGTAAATACCAGATCTCATCAGGTTCTGCTACGACCCGACTCAAGCTCACATCGTGCCCTACCTGGCACCCTTTGGCATACATCGAGAATAGCAATGAACATACACAATTGATAAAATACATAAACATAAAATAATAATAGGCTAGCCGATAAGGCCACCTTCCAGAATTTATACCAATAAAATCAGACATTTTTTTCTTTACAACCCAATCCACAATGTGACTACTGCACTTAAGAATAACCTCAAGTGACAGTGGCCCCGCCATACCCCGAATGTACAACAACCGATAATACTAGGGATAAGCCTCAAAGGAGTGAGCTTCAACACCAACAAAGGATCCTAAGAGCGAGGATCAAGAATCAGACTTTCCACTGCATTTAACGCAACCCCGGGCGAGGTCGCAACATGTACCAAATATGTGAAATCAGCATCAGAATGAAATCATAAGTCTAATAATAAACTGAGACATGTATGATAACTCAATTAATAAAGACACAGGCCTTACTAACAATGAGAGTAAATAGGTGTATACTTACAATATAAAGTAGGAAGCTCACGATCAAAACAGACCACCCGCCCACAGATCATTAAGCAATCCTATTCCCGGACTATTTCACCCGATAGATCGCGTGGACCCGCATGAGGTATTCTCGCACGGGACTATTTCACCCGCATAAGCCCTTACGACTCAGATGAGGTATTCCTCGTGATAGGTCGGACCCGCCCGCACGGGACTATTTCACCCGCATAAGCCCTACTGACTCGCATTTAGGTATTCTCGCATCGCGGTAGCAAATCCACTAAATATGCAACGCCACAAACCCGGAACGACCCGCAATTATTACCGAACTACTAGCACAAATCCGCTATCACACATAACATAAGCACTACCGCTTATCATACAATATATAAGCGTTACAACCCCTAACTTCTTATTATTTTGTTTCATATACACTCTCATTTTAGTTTACTTAAGGCACTAACATGTTCTTTATAAAAATCCGAATTTAACCCAAAGTACTACGTACTTCTATTCTTTTAAAATGACTCATTTCATTATAAAACTTCCAAGATACTAATAACCGTAGTATCAAGTTACAATTTCTTTTCAAGACTAGTCACAATACTTTTAGAAATAAAATTAGGCTTCTAAATCAAGTGACTTCTTCTCTCGTAAAAGCCTTAGGCAATTGATGCCTTTAAATCAAATTGTCTTTCAATAAATCAAGCCATTTATCTTTCCATAAAGCCAATATAACCAACTCCCCATAAAGTCGTTATATTCACTTTATACCTAAGTCAAGTACAATTTCCTATCCAAGGGACTTATACGTTTAAAACGAAACAAGTATCACATTCTTTAAAACTCTTCAAGTCCCTTAACATGCTTAAATTACTTAGAGTAAACCACTCTTTAAACCTTCCATAAAGATATTATAACCAACTTCACATAAAGCCGTTATACTAGCCTTATACATTAGCAATTTACATTTTTCCTTATAACCAAAAGACTTAAACTTTCCAACAAACAAGTATTAAAATACTTTCAACATACTTAAAGTCTCTTAACTTTTGAAAATCAAGATATACTTAATATTTAATCAAGTGAGTTAATTCCCTAACTCAAACAACTTGGGCATTCTTAAAATAAGCCAAGGATATCAAATAGACTAGATTTGTCAAAAATCTCGTACGTCTACCGTACTATACATTTACAACTTAATCATGCTCAAGAGATAAGAAAGTTCCACATACCTCTTCGGTTTAATCCACTTGCTAAGTCCAATCGCCGTACGTAGTATGTCAACCTATAATGACCATAGTACGTCTATTAACTTCTAGTTTCAAACGTAGAATGTTCCAAGTGCAAGTCACTAAATTCTACGGAAAATCGGACAACACTTCCTTTGTTTTTACTAACTTTGCCACCTTTTTCAAGGCCGAATACAATAACCAAACAGCCCCAATTGGCTCACCACAATTTATAAGGTATTTCAATACAAATGAATAACCAAACAGCCCCAATTGGCTCACCACAAACGATAACAAACTAGTCTAAACTATAATGTCAATTCGGCAATTAGGCAACAATACAAATCGTTTCCAATTCCTTTTTAATCCAAGTGGTTTAGTATAACATGATATCAAGCCGCAATCGACATAACTACTACAATCCTCAAGTAGGTAAACATGCGACAATTCTAATTAACGACAAAAATTGTATTTCAATTTCAAAAGGCTAATCATGTCCTTTTCGGTTCTAGGCTTCTACAATCCATGTCACTTATCAAACTTCATAACACAAATCACATGATCACTTATAACTTATCATAACATGAAATCTTCAATTACAAAACTAAAACGAAGATTATACCTCAATTAGCCCAATTATGATCCAAGATCACAAGTCGCTTTAGCAACTTTAGCTCCTCCTTTCGATGTTCCAATCCACCCAAGCAACCCTTAGAAGCTTATAAAAGACTCATCTTCAAGTTTCAACTTCAAAGTTGAATAACCCTTTAGGTTTTCGCCATGACTAATACGAAACACCATTTTTCCGGATCTTTCTATTGAGAAACACTTACAATACCCTTAGGTACCTTGGTTTAAAGCTGGGAATTATTGACAACAATTGAATTTTTTTGAAACCCTCTAGCCGAGAGCTCTCTAGTGTGATCTTCAAATTTTTGTGAAAAAATGGCTAAGTGTTGGCTCTCTCTTGCTACTAGTAGTTATATAAAGCGGTCGCTGAGGTTAAGATCTACACAAATGGTCGCCTAGATGGGTTTCACATGGATCAAGTCTAGGTGGCCTTTGACTTAGTCAACTTTGTCAAGCTTCAAGACTAGCAAGACTTGGTCATTTAAATTATGGTCAAATGACCATTCTAACCATGACAATTTCGTCCATGACCATAAGGGGGGGTGACACGTGTCTCCCTCTCAATCGTCGCAATATTTCATTTTCCGACAAATTCCAAAATTCCGATAAATTTTTACTCGTCTCTAATCTTAACATCTTTTTGTTCTTACGAACGTTCTTATAAACATATCCTGAAATTCCGGGGTGTTACAGTGTCATTACCATCTCGTGAACTTAATCGTACTTTATTATCTTCTCCCATTTTTCAATAAGAGTTATAGTCAAATGCTTACATACATACTTAGGAAAAAGCATGAAGTTCATTACCATATAACTTACTTACCATTCATAACATAACCGAATTCTTTTACGAGGACGCTTATCGCCTACCAATCCGGGACGCGATAAATTTACATAAGTCTGCCCATAAAGGTATACTTCCTGGCCTAATCTGGGACGCGATAAAGTCACATAAGTCTGCCCATAAAGGTATACTGCATAAAAAAATAGGAAGCTTATGATCAACTTAGGGTCACCTGCCCATAGTATCATTTATCAATCCTACTCCTGGGACTATTTCACTCGCAGCGTCAGATGGACCCGCATGAGGTATTCCTCGTGATAGATCAGATCCGCCCGCATAGGTCGTGTGGACCCGCACGAGGTATTCCTCGTGATAGACTATTTCACCCGCGACAGACTATTTCACTCGCTTAGCCCTACGGCCCGCAATGAGCAAATACGCCATGCTCGCATCACGGGTAGCAAATCCACGGAGAGGTATATTGTCGGGGTTTACCCCGCAATCATACTCGCATCGTATAACGCCTCGGGGTTTACCCCGCATTTATACTCAGGAGGTGTATAACGTCTTGGGGGTTTACCCCGCATTTATACTCATAACACTAGCCCCAAAGGCTATCATACATAACATAAGCGCTACCGGCTTATCATACATAACATAAGCACTACCGGCTTATCATACATAACATAAGCACTACCTGCTTATCATACATAACATAAGCAAGTTAATAAATCCCCTAACTTCTTATTAACCTTATTTATAAACACTCTCATTTTAGTTTACTTAAGGCACTAACATGTCATTATAAAATCCGGGAATTAATCCCAAAGTACTACGTACTTCTATTCTTTTAAAAATGACTCTTTTTCATATAAAACCTCCAAGATACTAATAACCTTTGTATCAAGTCATATCTACTTTTCAAGACAAGTCACAATACATTTTTAGAAATACAATTATAGGCTTCTAAATCAAGTGACTTCTTTCCTTAAAACCTTAAGCAATTGGTACCTTTAACCCAATTTTCCCTTCTTTATTTCAAGTCATTTCTTTGCTTAAATTACTGGAGAAAACCATTATTTTAATCTTCCATAAAGTTGTTATAACCAACTTCCCATAAAGCCGTTATAACTCTTTATGTCTTAGACAAATTCATTCCTTTTATAACCAAGAGACTTATACTTTCAAATCAAATTACATAGCTTTCAAAATAATTCAAGTCTCTTAACTTTTAAGAAAACAAGTTTCTTAACTTAGAATATAAGGTCTCTTTAACTTAGAGTATCAAGAAGTCAATACTTTCCAACTCAAATATCCTATACTTTTAAAATCAAGTCTCATAACCTTTTAAGAATTCATAGTTCATAGTCTTAACACTTCATAACGTAAACTCTTTAAGTTAAGTAACATATGCCTTATGTGTGTGAGTAGGTTATACTTGTTTATAACGATCTTATTAAAGCAGCCATGATCTAGAAAAAGTAATACAATTTTGTCTTATCTTAGCTTCTATGCAGATGGAGAATTCTACTCATTTTAATTTAATTGATTGTCGATACATTTTCCTTTATTAATGCTGCAATGACTTGTTCGATACTTATTCTCATTCGTGCAGTAACTTAGCAAAGTCAACTCGGCTCCAAATACCTCCTAACGACTCTTACCAACATCCCCCATAAGACTTGGTAAGAACTTAGGATAACTTAGACATAACCATTACATAGAGTAAATCAACATACATACCTCTTAACTTCTAAGAGTAGAAGGAAACATGAAATAATACCACATGTATATTCCATACATAGAATCATGTCAAAAGAAGGAAGAGGTTCACATACCTCGTGACGATTATCGACAAGTAGCAAAATGCTCCAAAGTACTTCAACCTTGATAGCTATTCCACCCTTCAAGTAGAATACGCTATACTTAGTACTTCAACCTATAATGGCCATAATGCGTCCATTAACCTCTAGCTTCAAACGTAGAATATTCTAAGTGCAAAGTCACTAAATTCTACGGAAAATCGGACAGCACTTCCTTTGTTTCTACATACTTTTCCACCTTTTCAAGGCCCGGAAATCAATAACCAAACGCCACTTTTAAGGCCCAACAATTCAGCTAACCAAAGGGGATTACACGCCTTAACAGGACGTGTAAAATTCTGCCACACAAATTAATACGAAACTAGTTCCATATTTAAAGCCATTCTCGACTAAAATAAACAACAACTCAAAGTCTTTTCCTATTCATTTCCAATCCAAGTTCTTAGGTCTAACATGTTATATAGTCATAAACAACTTCAACAACTATAATTCCTTCTTTATATAACATGTGGCGACTAAACTAGTAACCAAATTGAATTACAATCTTAAGGGCTAAACATACTAGTTTTCGGATTAGGGTTCCAATAGTCAATACACTTATCAAACTTCATAATATATACCTCATTCTTGGTAATATCCAAAGCTACAACAATAAGTAATCGTAATTACTAAAACGACAAGAATTGTTACCTTTATAAGCCCTTATAATTTCCAAGATTCAAAGTCGCTCCTTAGCAATTCTTAGCTCCCTTACTTATGTTCCAATCCGCTCCAAGCACTCCTTAGAAGCTCATGAAGAACTTCTCTTCAAGTTCCATCTTCAAAGTTGAAGAACACCTTAGGGTTTCGCTATACTAACGAAAAACGCTGCTTTTCCTAAATATTTCTATCGAGATATCCTTACAATACCCTTAAGTACATCAAGTTAAAGTCTTGTGAATATTGGACAACAATTGAATTTTGTTTTCTTCCATTTGAGAGCTTAGCCGAGAGCTACACCAAGAACACACAAATTCTTGCAATATTTTCTAAGTGTTAGAACTAGTCTTGCTACTTAGGATGATATACTACCTTCAATGGCCAAGATTAGAACACTTGTTAGGGTTGGATGGAAAAGTGTTACACCCCGTATTTACAGGACATGTTTTAAGGAAGTACGTAAGAACTCACAAGTGTTAAGATTTGAGACTTGTAAAATTTTATCGGAATTATGAAATTGACGGAAAACGTATTATTATGACTAATGGAAGGGTGACACATGTCACCCCTTTAAGATGCCTTGACGATTTGTGGCAAGGGCTAAAGGGTCATCGACCTTTGTTAGCAAGACAAGTCTTGCAACTCAGAAATGAGAGTATCGACTGGTCAACCGGACCACCACACTTGATATTTAATAAGACTACATCCAAGCCTCACATTTGTTTATATCTTGACCCTCCATTGAACTATATAATACTAGTAGTGCTAGACAAGCTTAAACACTTAGCCAAAATTTCACTAAAATTGGAAGAACAAGAGCATTGCTCTCGGGTTCCCTCTAGAGAAAAAGAAAAATCTTTGTTTCTTGTCCATTTAGCTCCACACTTTAAACCAAGGTTCTTGTGTGTATTGTAAACATATCTCAATAGAAAATCTTGGAAAAAGATAGTTTACTGTTAGTCGCAGTTTAAAACCTAGTTGTCTTTCTAGGTTTTGTTTGAGATTTGAAGGAGATTTGTTGGTGTTGTTCTAAGGGTCTCAACTAGCTGATTGAAGCGCCTTCAAGAGGCTCTAAGTTTCAAGGAGCGACTCGGATTTGGAGTTGGATAAGATTCGTTAAGGTATAATCTTGTCCCTTAAAAGTGTTACAAGATTATTTATATTGTTGTTAGCTTTACTTGTTGCTAGCATGAAGTATATGAGTTGAAGTTTATAAGTATTATGGATTGCTTGTAGCTTAAATCCGAATGTTATACAAGCCACTTGAAGTTGGATTACTAATTGGTCGCTTATTAGAAATCGTCACGTTACTTACTTCAAGATTATAGTAGTTATAATCAATTACGACTTGATATCATGTTATGCTAACAACTTGATTGAAATGGAAATTGGATAAGAATTGATGTTGTAGTACTTCAAGTTAGCCGAATTGGCCTAGTAAGTTGTATCAATTTGATATCTTTTGTGGGCGGAATTTTACACGCCTAGTAGGCGGTAATCCCCTATTGTTGATCGCATTGATCGGGCCTTAAATGTGGCGTGTTTGGTTATTGTATTCTACTTGAATAAGGTGGCAAAGTAGTAGAAACAAAGGAGGTGTCATCCGATTTTCCGTAGAATTTAGCGACTTGACACTTATAATATTCCGCTTCAAGTAAGGCTTTAATAGACGACGGAATATTATAAGTCGACATACTACGCGACTTTGTACTGGTGCTGGTTTGACCCTGAGGTATGTAGAACTTTTCCTATCTTTCGAGCATGACTAGTTGTACGATATAGTACTAAGAGACGACAAGACCTTGATATCCTTTACTAGTTTTATGAATAGCCAAATTAAGTAGTTAGAGATTAACTCACTTCTTTGAAAGATAAGGATGTCTAATGTTTTATTAAAATTAATGGACTTCAAGAGTTTTAAAGATGTGATACTTGTTCCGCTTTAAACGTATAAGTCCCTCGATAGAAATTGTATATGGCTAAGGTATAAAGCTAATGTAACGACTTTATGGGGAGTTGGTTATAATTGCTTTATGGAAAGACGAATGACTTGTTTTTAATGAAAAGGCAATTTGATTTTAAGGCATCGATTGCCTAAGGTTTTATAATAAAAAGAGTCACTTGATTTAGAAACCTAACTTTATTTCTAAAGGTATCAGGACTGCCTTGAAAAGTAATTTTGACTCGATACTACGCTTATAGTATCTTGAAGTTTTATATGAAAATGAGTCATTTTAAAAGGTTAGAAGACGTAGTACTTTGGGTTAAACTCCTGATTTATTATAACATATTAGTGCCTTAAGTGAACTAAATGAGAGTGTAGATTTAATAAGACTAATAAGAAGTTGTGATTTCTAACTTGCTTATTTATTGTATGACGGCTGAGATAGGTAAGAGTATAAGTGAGGTAAACCCCAAGACGCTATACCACCTTCTCCGTGATAAGAGATAAACGGCGGGTACACCCCAAGACGTTATACCACCGCTTATTACCTTCTCCGTAAGAGTATAAACGAGGTAAACCCCAAGACGTTATACCACCCGCCTGTGGTAAGAGTATAAATGAGGTAAAACCCCAAGACGTTATACCACCTGCTTTTACGGGTTCGCTACCCATGATATGATCGAGTCTCCTATCGTGATGTCGTATTCCCTCGATTTACTCTCATTGTTAGTAAGGCACCGCATCGTAATTTTGTTATCATACATGCCTCCGCTGATTTAAACTTATGATGTAGTTACGATTTTCCGCTTTACATACTTAGTACATATTGTGATCGACCCCTTCCCGGCCGCGCTCACGCCGCAGAAAGCGGTAAGGTGGTGGATCCGCATTCTTAGGGTCACTTATCAGACGTCACAAGCCCCATTTCTCCGGAGGCTTGTCTCTTTTGGTACAGTATTTCCCTGATGTTGTAGATTTATGTACATTCAGGGGTACGGCGGGCCCCGCCACGCTTGTTATTCCTGTGAGGTCCGTATTCACATACGTGGTTGGGTCAGAAGAACTGAGTTGTACAGTTGTACTTTTGATTATGTTTATATTATGGAAGGCGGCCTTATCGGCTAGTCTGTGATGTTTATTGTCTACACATGTGTTTATATTTTGTATGTTCCGCTGCTATTCTCTGATGTATACCTGAACGGGGTGCCTGTGTAGTGGCACCATGCCCCGAGGTCGGTCGTGACAAAAGATCGCCAAGTGGCCTCGACTTAGTAAACAATATCAAGCTCTTTAATTAGCAAGACTCGTCATCTATACATCGTCAAATGACCATTTTGCCCTTGGCATAATTCGAACAAGCCCATGTGGGGTGGGTGACACGTGTCGCCTCCCATTCGCCCATAAATTTCAGAACCTCACGGCCCCACAAAACGAAAATTTCTGTGGGCCCCACGTGACCAAACCGTGAAAATAAATTTCCATAATGTTAATAAGTTTCATACTCTTCAAATAATGCATTTTGAGAATCCAATTCTCATCAACGAACATTTTTCCTTTCCGACGTTTAAGGTTTTCCTTCTAAAACAATTCTTCCTTTCGCACAATTTCAAGTCTTGTGTTCCTTACGTACATTCTCTTATTCATGTCCTGGAATTACGGGGTGTAACAATCTCGGCGGTTATCAATATTCTTAGGTTCGCATTTTCCATGCTCCAAGACTACCTTATCAGTCCCCCCCGTAAACGGGTAAAATAACTTTTCATAACCCATAATCGTGTTGTCTTAATCACAACAACCATTACTTACTCCGTACGGATCCCCCCGTACAATCCTCTTAAGCATACCACGTAGCTTAATATACTAACATAGTTCTCTATTAAGTCTCTTAATCGTGACTTCTTAAGGGTTCATTACCTTCTCAGACAGCTCATCATCTCTTAATTATCTCAAATTAGTACGTAAAACCTTGATGAGAATTCATTAAACTGTTCCATACCTTTCCGGTATCTATTTAGTCCTTACCAATTCTTGGTAATCCAAAATCATCCTAGGCAACACGCGTCTGACCCTCATACATGAATCCGTATAGCTGTGTGTCATAATACCAACTATACTACAATTATTACCAACCTGGATACGCAATCCACATAATCCTTCCTGGGTCACTGTTGCCTTTCTCGTAGCTGCAATCAACATAACTCGTTAGGGAGAGATGACCCTAACAACACAACTCAATCGCACGATCTCAGAGTGAGAAGAATAGAAACCAATCCTAATTGTCTTGCAGCCTCCTGGTTATAGATGTGGTGCACAACACACCGATAACCAAGACTCTACTAGACACGGTTTGTAGACACTTTCCGAGGACTAACTGCTCTGATATCACTTTTGTCAGGACCCGACCCTGGGCCCGCGACTGGTGCCTTACCCGGACACAATAGTAGATATACATCAGAGGAACCAGCAGAAAATAAACTTATAAACATGGAACAATGTAAAATAAGAAACAGGCTAACCGATAAGGTTGCCTTTCAACATGTATATAAAAACAAAGTCTGAACAATTATATCCTTTACAAACCCAGCTTACAACAGGACTACATACCTCTAAAAGTTTATAACAACTATGACGGGACAGGGCCCCGCCATACCTCGAATGTACACGAACCTACAATGACAGTGGAATCATATCAAAAATAAGCCTCCGAGAAACGGAGCTTCCCAAAACGCAGTAACGCGATCCTATGAGCGAGGATCAACAACCGACGCACTTACCGCAGATGAACGCAGCCCCCAAAGGAGGTCAAGATAACAGTACTAAGTATGTGAAACTGAAAGATCAGAATGAAATCATAATAGTCCAAAACAAACTCCGTATACGTATGAAAAACCAATTAAAGATACGGTCATAGTATATATATGAGAGCAAATAAGTGTAACTCGCCGGCTCAATAGACACTAATGATCAAACTAGCCATTCGCCCTTAGTATCATCAGGCAAATTCTAACTCGACTACCCCCTTCACCAGATAGGTCGCGTGGACCCGCATGAGGTATTCCTCGTGACGGAAGCTAACCCGCAAAAATTTCTCGACTACCACCCCTACAAATTGCATAGGTCATGAGACTCACGAGGTATTCTCGTGACGGGGTAGCAAACCCGCAGACTCCTTTACTACCACCCCTACACCGCATAGTGAACAACGAATATGGCCAGAGTTTAAGTGATATAATACAAACACAATCGGCCATCAAAACCAACATAAGCAAATCAGAAAAACCTCCTTACCACACAAAGTCTCAAGACACTAACACCCGTAGTATCAAGACATGTTTACTTATCAAACCAAGTTACTACACCGTTAGAAAATCATTACAAAGCCTTTAAAATCAAGTAAGTAAAACCGTTGAAGGAAAGTGAAAACCTAGTAGCTTTCTAGGTTTTGGATCGAAGTTTGAAGGAAAGTTGTCAGCGTGGTTCTAAGGGTCTCAAGTAGCGATTGAAGTGTCTTCAAGAGTCTCTAAGTTGCTAAGGAGCGACTTCGGATTTGGAATCGATCGAGATTCGCTGAGGTATAATCTTGTCTCTTAATTAGTGTTACAAGATTATATATATGTTGTTGTTGTTAGCTTTACGTGTTGCTAGTACGGTTGATATGTCAAGTTCATAAGTATTATGGATCGCTTGTAGCTTAAATCCAAATGTTATATTAGCCACTTGAAGTCGATTACTAATTGGTCGCTTATTAGAAATCGCCGCACGTTGTTTACTCGAGGATTATAGTGATATAATCAATCGCGACTTGATATCATGTTAGGCTAATAACTTGATTGAAAAGGAAATTGATAAGAATTGATGTTGTAGTACTTCAAGTCAATAAAACGGGCTAGTAGTTGTTGTAGTTTGTTATCTATCAGGCGGAATTTTACACGCCTAGTAGGCGGTAATCCCCTATTGTCGATTGCATTGTTCGCCTTAAATGTGGCGTGTTTGGTTATTGTATTCGCCTTGAAAAAGGTGGCATAGTAGTAGAAACAAAGGAGGTGTCATCCGATTTTCCGTAGAATTTGGCGACTTAGCACTTAGAATATTCTACGTCAAGCAAGAGGTTAATGGACGATTGCGACCATGATAGGTTCAAGAACTAAGTATAGCGATCCTACTAAGAATGGAATAGCTCAAGGTTGATGTACTTTGGAGCATTTTGCTACTTGTCGACAATCTTCGCGAGGTATGTGAACCTCTTCCTTCCTTCGCATGATTCTAAGTATGGAATATACCCGTGGTATCATTTCATGTTTCCTTATACTCTTGAAGTTAAGAGGTAGTTGTGTGACTTACTCTATATAGAACTTTTCCTATCTTTCGAGCATGACTAGTTGCACGTATGTAGTACTGCAGACGACAACACCTTGATATCCTTTACTAGTTTTACGAATAGCCAAGTCAAGTGAGTTAGAGATTTACTCACTTCTTTGAAAGAATAAAGGATGTCTTAAGTTTTATTAAGTTATGGACTCAAGATTTTAAAGTACGTGATACTTGTTCTGCTTAAACGATAAGTCCTCGATAGGAAATGGTATTTTACTAAGGCATAAAGTGAATATAACGACTTTATGGGGAGTTGGTTATAATTACTTTATGGAAAGATAAATGACTTGATTTTAGTGAAAAGGCAACTTGATTTTAAGGCATCAATTGCATAAGGTTTTATAATAAAAGGAGTCACTTGAGTTCTAAAGGTTAAGAGACTAATCAGATTTTTGAAAGTTAAGAGAATGGTTTTCTTCAGTAACATAAACAAGAAATGATTTGAAATAAAGAAGGGTAAATTGTTTTAAAGGTACCAATTGCTTAAGGTTTTTAAGAAAGAAGTCACTTGATTTGTGTTCCAGAATCGTATTTCTAAAAGGTATCGTGACTTGTCCGAAGGTGAGATGACTTGATACTACTACTGTTAGTATCCGAAGTTTTAATTGAAAAGAGCCTTCTAAAGGTAGAGGTGCGTAGTACGTCAAGTTAAATTCCCGGTTTTATATGACATTATCGACCCGCAGACGGGCCGGCAAGATACCCACGCGCACTATATGACATTATCGACCCGCAGACGGGCCGCAAAGATACCTTACTGCAGACTATATGACATTATCGACCCGCAGACGGGCCGACAAAGATACCTTTACGGGCGCACTATAGACATTATCGACCCGTAGACGGGCCCACAAGATACCTTTACGCGCACTATATGACATTATCGACCCGTGACGGGCCGAAGTATACCTTTACGCATACTATATGACATTATCGACCCGTGACGGGCCGCAAGATACCTTACGCAAACTATATGACATTATCGACCCGCAGACGGGCCGCAAGATACCTTACGCGCACTATATGACATTATCGACCCGCAGACGGGCTCGGGCAAGATACCTTTACGGGCAGACTATAGGACATTATCGCGTCCCAGACGGGCCGACAAGATACCTTTGGGCGCACTACGTGATTTTATCGCCCCCGTCACGGCAAAGATAGTGTCCTCCGTAAAGCGGCCTGACTAGGTCAGGTAAGGTAAGTAGGTTATACGGTAGTGAACTTGATGATTTTCCAAGTAAGTACGTAAGGAAGTGACTATAACCTTTATCGAGAAGTGGGAAAAGATAATAAGGTACGATTAAGTTCACGGCGGGGTAATGACATGGTAGGCTCGTATTTACTTCTTTTACACTTACCTTGTCATGCTATTATACAGCTTATGTTTTAATCATTGTACCTTATTTCGCTCCATATTCGACAATTGTTGTAATCGACTTCTTCTGGGCCGCTCATGCCCGCAGTTTTAGGTACCTGTGTCGTGATCCTCGCTCGTAAGATCTCTGTCGCTGGGAGAAAGCTCCATTTGCTCCGAGGCTTATCTCTTGGTACGGCTTCCCGAGATTGTAGATTCATGTTTATTCAGGGTACGGCGTGGCCCCGTCCCGCCACAGCTTGTTATGATAAAACTCTTAGAGGTCCAGAGTTACATATTGTGGGTCGCTTTGTAAAGGAAAGCGAGGCAATCGCTTGCTATATATTATATGTCCAGAAGGTAGCTATCCACTAGCCTTGTTGTTTTACTTCTATTGTATTAATTTATAAGTTTCATGTATGTTCCGCTGATTATCTCTGATATGTACCTGTAAGGGTGCCCAGGTAGGGTACCAGTCGAGGGCCCGGGGTCGGGTCGTGACACATAGCACTTCTAAAGGATCCCGGGACGAAAGGAGTTTTAGCACTTCTCGCTGCTTCGGCAAAGGTCTTGACTTGATTAAAATCTCTATTTCCCACCTTTGTTATATTGGGAACATCTTATGCATCCCGCAAACGGTGTTTATCAAATTGTTTCTCACCCGAAGCTCGATCAAGATTCAAAGCTGTATCGACACTTCCGGGCATAGAGGGCAAACTCGTATCCTCGCCATTTTGAGGCAAAGCATTCAAATTTTGAGGTTGGGAAGTCTCCATAGGCTTCACTTGTTTCTTCGACTTCTTACACTTTAAATGGCTATGTCCAAATATTTGGCAATGAAAACAAAAATCCGGATAATGCTCATATTCCACTTTTTGAACATACATGATATTACTTCCTACAAATTTTACTCAATTCCGTGGATCGCTCCTTACTAACATCGACTTCAATAAATACTGCATAGTTCATTTTGGACCTTTCTTTAGTAAACTGATCCGTATAGAGGCATTCCAACACGCGATGCTATTTTACTCAATTCGTTTCACCTAAACCGATAAGCGGATGTCACGAGCAACACCCAAATGGGGATTTTCATAAAACTACAAATCTCTTCTTATATAACACGCGATTTACTAAAACTAATAACAAAATCGCAGTACAATCTTAAGGTTAAACATGCAACTTTCGGATTCCATCCAAATATTCCATAACATTCAATATCCATATATATATATATCTCATGCTTGCATAATATATATATGACTACAACAATAAGTAACCTTTAATCACTCAAGAGGACAAAGTTGTTACCTTGATATGACCAAAATAGTCCAGCAATCTCGCCCACTTTAGCCCTCTTTCCGAAATACTTCTTCCCGCCAAAATCGCCTCTACGAACCCCCCCTACAAGCTCGCCAACATATTTCCTTCTTGTTGCCTTTCCAAAAATTTCATTTAGGCTTAGGGTTTTCCTCACAATTTCTTTGAGAGAGAAGAAAAGAGAAGAGGAATTTCTATTTGGATGAAATCTTGCAAATGATTTTAATCTTGCAAGACTTGGTCTTATATAGCCTCTATCTTGTTACACAAGTCGAGGACACTTGTCGCCTCCCATAGGTCCTCTACACAAATATCTTCTAATTTAACCCCTTCCGCAAAAATTCTCCTCGCCCCGCACTGCGACATGGCGCCGCAACTTCGTAAAGGTTCAGACTTCATCGCGCTGCCCTGCAGCCGGCGACGTGGCACTGTGGAGCCTGACTGAAACATTTCTCCTTCTCTTCTGCCAGCTGATCTTGTAACGTCCATAATTTTCTACTCCGATGTCCAATCGACGAGAGGCTTGTTACATTGGAAACTAGACTCAATGAACTTCATACTAGGCTTTTGAAACACCTAAAAAATCCTAATATACTAGGAGATATACCTTTCCAAAGTTGACTAAAAATCTGTCTAAAAACATTCTGTCAACTTATCTTTCCAAATTCAAATCTTATTCCCTTTCATACGTTCTCATCTCATTCTATTGAAATTACGGGGCGTAACAACAACAATACTAAAGGGGATTACACGCCTAACTGGACGTGTAAAATTCTGCCCCACAATACACAAAACAGTCCATTAGTCCAAAGTAAAAATAGTCCAATGTAAATACAGTCCATTAGTCCATTAGTTGGTGTTCTTGGCCAACTACTACAATCAAAATTATCCAATTTTCGGCTAGAATGCCGAAATTACTTCTTTAATCTTCCAACTTATATTCCAATCTTTATATAAGTTATAATAACTTTGTTATTAACTGTCAACAGGTAATATGTAATGTTTTTACCATTTTAATGGCTAGCATGCCAATTTCTCGATTTTAGCAACTTAACAAGGTCCAAATCCTTTCCATCTTCCTTCCATGTATCACATACTTATTTATATACAACCAACATATATAATATCCAACTTCACAAGGAGGACAAAGTTCATTACCTCAAAGAGCCCAAAATAATCCAAGAACTAAAAGTCGATCCGTAGCACGTTTAGCTACTATTCCTTACGTTCCAATCCGCTCCAAGCAACCCTTAAGTTCCTAACCAACTCCTCTTCAAGAATCAACTTCAAAAAGTGAAGAACACTTTAGGTTCCAAGCCTTGCAATTTTCGCCAAGGTGTGGTTTTTAGGCTAGGGGTGTGAAATCTTGTCTAACACTTGGTTAATAACCTTCCTAACACATCAAGGAAGAACACTTAAGAGTTTAAGAATTATTGGACAACCTTTGGTCAAGATATTAGCCCATTGCCGAGAGCAACTCGAAGTGATGAGTATTTTCAAGTCTTGAAATAATTCTAAGCGTGGAAGATTTCATCCTACTAGCGTGATGATATAAGACAAACCAAGGGCTGTGGATTAAAACACGTGTGTGGTCGAGATTAGGACAAGTGTGCGTGGGTCCCACAAGCCACTTGTCCACACAAATATCTCACAAATATCTTCCTCCACTCATCCACACCAATCTCGCCCAACACGGGCCCACACACGGTGACACGTGTCGCCTCCTATTCATCCAAAATATTTTCGCCTCCCAAAACATCCATAATGGTCAAAATCTCAAAATAATGCTGACCCCACAAAATCAGAATTTCTCCTGTGGGCCCCACGTGACCAATTCTGGAAAATAAAATCTATAATTCTCTTATATTCCAAGAAGTCCAAATACCAAAATTGAGAATCTATATTTTCTTTCGTACTTAGTGTTATATTCTCCTATGTACGTCCTCACATACATACTCTGGAACTACGGGGTGTAACATTCTTCCCCCCTTAGAAACATTATTCCCGAATGTTCCTTCGAAGTCTCCAAAAACACATGTGCCGGTATAGTCTTCACTACTATACTTACAAAACCAATTATGCCACATATGGCCATAATATAACACACGCGCAATACTTAAATCCAAGCCAACGAGGAATCACCTCTAACGTGTATAACATCAATATTAGCTCCCACCCATGGTCTAAAGGATACTCTCTTCGCACCTTCACTTCACATAAAATAATCACTTCCATTCTTTTAACACATGTTCGCTTCTTTTCTTACTCGCTGCACTCTTCTCGTACACCCAAACTCTTTCTAGTACACGTACCACAAAAAATCTTGGAGTTACTACCTCCAAACTTGGTCATTACTGGTTTCAATTTCCTTTAAGGCCATTCTCGGCTTTCACGACCCGGTTCTGGTCAAACGCGTCTACGAACTCGTACAATGGTTACCTAAACTTGGGCCTTGCACCCTCGTGACCCTATCACCTAGTGGGACCACCTCAACCTGACCCCACTCCATTCCGGACGCGTCGACCCGCTGACGCTTCCTCAACCTCGCACACCCCGTAGGTCTAGACATGTATAAGAGAATGTACGTAAGGAACACAGACTTGAAAATCGTACGAAAGGAAGAATTGTTTTTCCGACAGAAAATCTTCCGAACGCCTGAAAGGAAAATGTTCGTTGTTGAGAATCGATTCTCAAAATGTATTATTTCAAGAGTATGGAACTTATTAATATTATGAGAATTTATTTTTATGAATTTGGTCACGCTGGGCCCACCCGAGGAATTTTACGCTTATGGGCCCACGAGGTTACAATTTTTATGGACGAACGAGAGGCGACACGCGAACCCCACATTTGGTCTTGGACGAATTATAGTAAGGGTAAAATGGTCATTGACCATCAAGGAAGATAAGTCTTCAAAGCTTGAGATTGTTGACTTGTCAACTTGTCCACTTGGCCAATTATCCAGGTGTCTTTCATCCTAGCCACTCAAGTGTTGATATCTTGACCCTCCATTGTGTTTTATATACCACACTAGTATCAAGACAAGGTCTTCCACACTTAGAAAAATTAGAGAACACTTGTGCTAGCTTTGAGAGCTCTCAGGTTCACCATTCCCACACAAGAAAATTTTGTAATTTTGTTCCATTATTCACAAGACTTAAACCCAAGGTCCCTAAGGGTATTGTAAGGATATCTCAATATAAATATTTCGGAAAAACGACGTTTTCACGTTAGTCGCAAGGCGAAAACTAAGTAGTTTTCCTAGTTTTGGATTGGAAATGGAAGAGAAGTTGTTTGTGAACTTCTAAAGGCTTAAAATAGCGGATTGGAGGGTAAATGAAAGGAGCTAAGAATCATGCATGAGCGACTTTGAATCTTGGAATTTTTAAGGGCTTGTAAAGGTATAATTTTGTCGCTTTAGCAATTAAAGTTTACTTATAATCAGAGTTGTCACGACCAACCTGCCCGTGATCGTGCCTTACCCCGCACCCTAGTGATACAACATCGAGAAATCGAATATAAAACAATAACATGAAACAATATGAAGTATGAAATAATAACTGAGAAAATTGCCTTTCGGCATATATGAAAACTTAAATTCGAACAGCTATATCCCATGACAACCCCGCCCACAACAAGATTACATGCACTTCTACGAATGATATGACAACAACGACGGACAAGGTTCGCCATACCTCGAACGTAAGCACCTACAATAACAGGGACTATACTAAGATAAGCCTCCGAGAAACGGAGCTTCCCAAACGCCGAATCGTGACTCCTAAGAGCGAGGATCAACGATCGCGATTTTTCCTCGCGCAGATGAACGCAACCCCAAGGAGGTCAAGATAAAAGGTACCAAGTATGTGAAATCAAAATATCAGAAATGAAATCATAGTAGTCTATATAAAGCAGAGACACGTATGATAACCAAACTACGCTACAATAAATAAGGCCATGCAAGTCGTGACTCACGCCTCAAAGTCATCACTCAAATATAACAACGGGTCTCACGCCCACAACATCAATCATGCCCGTGGAATACCTTCCTCACCGCCGGCATTTATGATATAAAAGCACCAAGGAATACATACGAACACCGTGTCCCACCTGTGTCATCATAAAACCGCACGGTAAGTACGGCGCATAGCCGACTACTAAAACCTACAAGCATAACAAGGTCATAAATCAGACGATCCGCCTGCATCCACATGATCAAAGACGCCGCCGCTCGCAGATATAACGCGCGCTTCAGCCCTCGAACTTCTCAGAGCCCGCACGGGCCACCCAATGGCCCGCATGAGGTATTCCCGCATCGAGGGTAGCTACCCTCGGCAGCCCTCGACTCGCCGTCCAGATGGCCACATAGACCGCATGACCACAAAGGCCGCACACTAACTCAAACTCCCGCAGCCCGCATAGGCCACTGCACTCCGCATAAGTTTTTCTCGAATCATAGGTCACACAGACTACCGAAGTCTACCCCAGACGGAGGGCAACTTAACCCCTAATCATGAGTGATACAATACTAACATAACAACTTATCGCTTAAACAACATAAGCACAATCAAGGAAACCCCTTTACACAAACATCACAAGATACTAACACACGTAGATCCTAGCATGTTTACTTAACAAATCAACAAGAAGTATTACAAGGCTATCACAAACCAACACAATCAAGTTATACACACAAGGTACTTTCTACTATATGATTAACAAGATCGGGTTTTTATCCCCAAAGTACTTCATACATTAACTCTTTAAAAGATACGCTACTTTCACAAAAGTCACACAATACCCGTAGCATATGAAAATAGAGTGATTATCTTTTGAAGTAAATCAAAACACTTCTTTGCAAAATCAAGTAACATCATTCTTTCCAAACGCTCCAAGTTTGCCTAATTTCAATTACTCAAGTTTCTCATTTTCAAAGGTTTGTAGTTCATAGTTTTAACTTTAAAACAATTTGAGAAACATATACCCTATGTGTCAAGAGGGTTATTCTTGCTCATAACAATCTTGATACAACAACCATGATCTAGGAAATGTAATATCATTTTGTCTCATCTTAGCTTCCATGCAGGTAGTTTCTACCGGTTTTAATAATACTTTATTAGTCAAAACATTCCCTTTATTAGCGCTGTGGTTTGTTCGATACTTATTCGATTTCCAAATCAAGAAACATTATTCCTTTGAAAACCAAGTACTCATTACTCACGAACGAGGTTTCACACTTTTTAACAAAATTCGATTAAGTCAAGTCTCTTATCTTTTAAGATCAAGTCTATTAACTTCTTAAATCAATAAATCATTCTTTTATCTCTCTTGCCGTTATACCTAACTTCCCATAAAGCTAGTATAACTCTTAAGCTTTTAAAACCAAGTATTACTCTTCTCATAAAATGATTCAAGATTCTTTGAAATACTTCAAGATTATTCAGCTTAAGTCAAAAGACATTGCCGTAATTATTATTCAGCTTAAGTCCCAGACATTGCCGTAATTATTATTCGCTAACACACGACGCCTACCGCATTATATATATATTCTTTAAAATATCATGCTCAAGAGGATAGGAAGAATCACATACCTCGCGACGATTATCGACTATTAGCAAAACGCCCACGGCCATAACCCGCTAGCCTTGTCCACCTTTCAAGTAGCACATGCCACTCACGTAACATTCAACCTATAAAGGTTATACTACCATCGTAAGTACAATCCCATGTAAGTACCGCTTAATCTTCTACTTATATACTTCAAGTGATTTCGGCCAAGTCTTTTCAGAATATCCTTCTATTACGCTCAATTCTCTTCTATGAATCTTATATTCATTTATATACAACTACAAGATGTAATTCCCAATTACAATGGAAGGATGAGTATTTACCTCGACGAGCCCAAAATTATCCAAGTTTAACGTCGCCCCGAGCAACGCCTAGCTCCTACCCGAGTGCTCCAACCGCTCCAAACAACCCCTTAGAAGTTCTACGCAACTTCTACTTAACACTTCAACCGACTACGGCGTTTTCCTTGTGGTTTCGCTAGTGGCTAAAGGAAAGTATAATGGTATTTCCGGCTCTACGATGAGGTAACTTTGGAAAGTACTACAAGGTATATGGGCTAGAGTATTTGGGCATTATAACAATACACGGAGAGTATTTTTATACTACAAAGGGGGTATTATACTTAAAACAACTAGCAGTGGTACCCCACGCCAAGGCCACTGTGAGTGGGGTGCTCTCGCTAAAGCCTCACAAGGGGACGAACACTACAAGAGAGTGAGGAGGATTTCTAGACTTAGCACAATTTTTGACGAAGAAGTTCATCAAAGGAGGGTATTTATAGTCAAGCAAAGGCCAACCAACGGCCAAGATCACGCCAAGTGCAAGGCAAGTGTAGGCTAGGATTCACCCAAGTGTACCTTATCCATCTACCCACAAAATATCACAAAATATCCTACCAACCCAAGACCTTCCAATCGCCACTTTACCGCCCCACACTCCATCAATGAGAGCTGCCATGCCGCCTCTCGCTGGTCCAAAATGTTTCGCCTCTAAAAATCCGCAAAAATAAAATGACATAGCCGAATTTTCCTTCGCAGTTGTAAAACGCTTCATTTAAAAACGACTCAAACCGTGTCAGGCACAAAAATAAAATCGCCAAGCCACTTTAAAGCCCAAACTTTTCTACGCACGCCCCACGCATATACACCGGAAATACGGTATAACATTCTCCTCCTTATAAATATTCGCCCCAATGTTCCTTCTAAGTCTCAACGAACGCGCCAAGATAGTCTTCACTACTATACTTACGAACAAACTCGCCACACCGGTCACGTAATCACCGCGCAAAATACTTACATCCAAGTCCACGGCGAAACACTCGACATCACAAAACCCCTTACCCGAGGTCTAAAATATACTTCTTTCGCACCTTCACTTTACAAAAGAAATGATCACATCTATGCTCGCAATACATGCTCACTTCTTCCCTTACGCTGCCGCACTTTCTCGCACACTCAACTCTTTCTTAGCATATCTCTCATCGATTCGCCAAATCTCGGGTTACTATCTCTAACTTGGTCATCATTAATCGGGAACACTCGACGGATCTCGATACTCTTCCAACATAGCCACATGAAAGATCGGACGCATCGCTTCCTACGCCGACGCAGAAGCTAACTTATAGGCAACCCGCCTATTATTCACGATCCGGAAGCGGCCCAAAGTAACTCGCTAAGTTTATTCTGCTTTCCAAAACTCGCCACACCCTATCCGGTGGTACCTTTAAGAATTCGACCACAACTCAACTTTAAGTGTCGACGTCGATTATCCGCACGACTTTTGTTGATTCTGAGCTGTCGATAACCTCTCCTGGATAGGCTTCACCCTATCCCCAGTCTGCTGGAACAAGCCTGAACCAACTATCTGAACCTTGCCAACATCGAACCAATCGACCGACAACTTACACTTCCGCCCCTACAAGGCTTCATAAGGCAACATTCGAACACTGAAATGGTAGCTTAAACACTTCCCCAACAGGAGACAACAATCCTCACAACTACCCCTGAAATCCAAACACTGGCCCGAGGGCGAATCCGATACGGAGACTCACCCGAAGTTCCTAACCTCGCTCGTAAAACTTCCGTAAAAGAAACTGCACTGGCTCCACTGTCGTCATAAGGCGAAGGTAGGCACCCCGCAGCCTTACAACCTTTCCCCGAAATAATCATCTCGCAACTTACTACCGAGTACACTGCCCGACTAAAACCACGATGGGCTGCCCCCATCGCCCGACCATCGTTGAACGATCCACGAACTCGCACGCTGGTTAACTAAACTGGGCCTAACACCCTCGTGACTTACCACAAGGCGACCACCAAAAACTGACCCCACCACCAACAGGCCGCTGGTTGACCCGCAACGTGGCCTCAACCCGACCCAAGAATGCGCAAAATACTAGCTCCCGATCCTAACAATCTCACTAATCATGTTATGAAAACCTAGCGCCTTCTTAGCTCAACTACCCTCTTACACTCCACATTACTCCGTGACTTATCCCAACATAGCTCACGTGCACAATGCACTGATAAGGGTTAAACACAAATGTAAATCTTTCTTTCGAGACGGCCTTACCTCTAAGGTCTCTACACATAACATTCTAAGGCTCACACCTTTCTATCCCCAAATCTTACTCACTAACTAACCATGATTCCTAATCACAACTAACACACCGCCATCGTAACATAGCACTTATGATATACCCATCTTATCATACATACCGATCTCTGTAGGGTTAAGGATATACCAGATTCTATCGCTTCACTCCTTAGTCGCTCTAACTAAACCCGCCTGCAGGCGATAGCTAGTGAAGGTAACGAACTACCCACCGATCCCGGCCGAGTCCTCCTACTTGCATCCCTCCTACTAGACACCTTTCGACACTGGCCCTCGACGGCCGCAGTACAATAAGTACCAACAAAAGACGACATTCCCGACGACGCTCGCCACACCGGAACCTAAGATCCGAGCTCACCAACTCCTCGCATACCCCGAACGCCCCGAACTCGCGAGGACCACTCAGACCGGTAGACGCGCATAATCAATCGCCGCGAGGTGATTCGCCAAAGTTACTAAAGCGATCCTCATTGCTCGCCCTCTTCTCGCCCCTGCTAACCCGCCGATCTCTACATCTTCGACTGCCGCGCATAAGCCCGCATACGTGCCATGCTCAAGCTTAACCGAAGAACTACTCTTGCACAACCTCTCTTAGATAGTCATCAAGACTCGCGGTACATCGGTATACTCTCTGGTAGCCAAATCCATAGTTAGTAACAGGGTCATCTCTTTGCAATCCATATTCTCTGTCCCCGGTCGTGGAACTAAAGGTTCAAATATCATGGCCGCAGTAGGAACTGCCGCCGCCGTGCTAAAACTCATTGCCAGCGACGCCGCAGTAACTCCCGAACGAAGCACTACCCTAGGTAATGATTGGGCCTGTGCCCTCAGAACCCTCTCGAACTCTACTGCAGCCTCCTCGCCTTTGCCTCTCCCGGTTGCCTTTACACGAGGCATAACCGCAAGGGAAAGAAATACGTTGTAGGTCCAACTTACAACACAACTCTAAGGCACGATCTCGAGTGAGAAGAATGGAAACCAATCCTAAATATCCTATAGCCTCCTGACATCGCGTGCACAACACACCGATAATCAAGACTTCATCGATACGGTCAGAGACACTTTCCGAGGATAACCTGCTCGATACCATTTTTTGTCACGAACCGAACTCGCCCGTGGATCGTGCCTTACCCCTGCACCCTAGTGATACAACATCGAGAAATCACTAATATAAAACAATAACATGAAACAACATGAAGTATGAAATAATAATTGAGAAAAATTGCCTTTCGCATTTATATATGAAAACTTAAATTCAACAGCTACATCCCATGACAACCCCGCCACAACAAGATTTCATGCACTTACGAATGATATGACAACAACGACGGACAGGTTCTCGCCACTTCGAATGTAAGCACCTACAATAACAGGACTATACCAAGATAAGCTCTCCGAGAAACGAGCTTCCCAAACGCTGAATCGTGACCCTAAGAGCGAGGATCAACGATCGTGTACCTTTTCCTCGCAGATGAACGCAAATTTCCAAGGAGGTCAAGATAACAGTACCAAGTATGTGAAATCAAAATATCAGAAATGAAATCATAGTAGTCTATATAAAGCAGAGACATGTATGATAACCAAACTACAATTCACAATAAATAAGCGCCATGTCAAGTCGTAAACTCACGCCTCAAAGTCATCACTCAAATATAACAACGGGTCTCACGCCCACAACATCAATCATGCCCGTGGAATACCTTCCTCACCGCCAGCCTATGATATAAAAGCACCAAGGAATACATACGAACACCGTGTCCCACTGTGTCATCATAAAACCGCACGGTAAGTACGGCGCATAGCCGACTACTAAAACCTACGCATAATAAGGTCATAAATCAGATTACGATCTGCCTGCATCACATGATCAAAGACGGCCGCCGCTCGCAGATCTAATGCGCTGCTAGCCCTCGAACTTCGTAGCCCGCACGGGCCACCCAATGGCCCGCATGAGGTATTCTCGCATCGAGGGTAGCTACCCTCGGCAGCCCCGACTCGCCGTCCGCATGGCCACATAGACCGCATGACCACAAAGGCCGCGACACTAACCTCGAACTCCCGCAGCCTGCGATAGGCCACATGCACCGCATAAGGTATTCTCGATCATAGGTCACATGCACTACCGAGTCTACCCCGTGACGGAGGCGCCTTAACCCCTAATCATGAGTGATACAATACTAACATAATTTATCGCTTAAACAACATAAGCACAATCAAGGAAACCCTTTACACAAACATCACAAGATACTAACACACGTAGCATCCTAGCATGTTTACTTAACAAATCAACAAGAAAGTATTACAAGGCTATCACAAACCAACACAATCAAGTTATACACACAAGGTACTTTCTACTATATGATTAACAAGATCAGGTTTTTATCCCCAAAGTACTTCATACATTAACTCTTTAAAAGATACGCATTTCACAAAAGTCACACAATACCCGTAGTATATGAAAATAGAGTGATTATCTTTGAAGTAAATCAAAACACTTCTCTTTGCAAAATCAAGTAACAACATTCTTTTCCAAACGCCCAAGTTTGCCTAATTTCAATTACTCAAGTTTCTCATTTTCGAAAGGTTTGTAGTTCATAGTTTTAATCCTTTAAAACAATTTGAGAAACATATACCCTATGTGTCAGTAGGTTATTCTTGTTCATAACAATCTTGATACAACATCCATGATCTAGGAAATGTAATATCATTTTGTCTCATCTTAGCTTCTATGCAGATGGTAGTTTCTACTGGTTTTAATAATACTTTATTAGTCAAAACATTCCCTTTATTAGCTAGTGGTTTGTTCGATACTTATTCGATTTCAAATCAAAACATTATTCCTTTGAAAACCAAGTACTCATTACTCACGAACGAGGTTTCACACTTTTTAACAAAATTCGATTAAGTCAAGTCTCTTATCTTTAAGATCAAGTCTATTAACTTCTTAAATCAATAAATCATTCTTTTATCTCTCTTGCCGTTATACCTAACTTCTCATAAAGCTAGTATAACTCTTAAGCTTTTAAAACCAAGTATTACTCTTCTGTTAAAATGATTCAGTATTCTTTTGAAATACTTCAAGATTATTCAGGCTTAAGTCAAAAGACATTGCCGTAATTATTATTCAGGCTTAAGTCCGGAGACATTGCCGTAATTATTATTCAGTTAACACACGTACGTCTACCGTACTATATATATATTCTTTAAAATATCATGCTCAAGAAGATAGGAAGAATCACATACCTCGCGACGATTATCGACTATTAGCAAAACGCCCACGGCCATAACCCGCTAGCCTTGTCCACCTTCAAGTAGCACATGCTACTCACGTAATATTCAACCTATAAAGGTTATACTACCATCGTAAGTACAGTCCTATGTAAGTACCGTTTAATCATCTACTTATATTCTTCTGAAGTGATTTCAGTTCAAGTCTTTTCTGTAATATCCTTCTATTACAGTTCAATTCTCTTCTATGAATCTTATATTCATTTATATACAACTACAGATGTAATTCCCAATTACAATGGAAGGAGAGTATTTACCTCGATGAGCCCAAAATTATCCAAGTTTAACGTCGCCTCAAAGAACGCTTAGCTCCTACTCCGAGTGCTCCAATCCGCCCAAACAAGCCCTTAGAAGTTCTACGCAACTTCTACTTAACACTTCAACCGACTATGAAGGTTTTCCTTAGGTTTCGCAGTGGCTAAAGGAAAGTATAATGGTATTTCCTGCTCTACGATAGAGGTAACTTTGGAAAGTACTACAAGGTATATGGGCTAGAGTATTTGGTCATTATAACAATACTGAGAGTATTTTTATACTACAAAGGGGTATTATACGAAACAACTAGGCAGTGGTACCCCACCCGCCAAGGCCACTAGGAGTGGGGTGCTCGCCAAAGCCTCACAAGGGGGACGAGAACACTACAAGAGAGGAGGAGGATTTCTAGACTTAGCACAATTTTGGACGAAGAAGCTCATCAAAGCGAGGGTATTTATAGGTCAAGCAAAGGCCAACCAACGGCCAAGATCATGCCAAGTGCAAGGAAAGTGTAGGGCTGGATTCACCCAAGTGTACCTTATCCATCTACCCACAAAATATCACAAAATATCCTACCAACCCAAGACCTTCCAATCGCCACTTTACCGCCCCACACTCCATCAACGAGAGGGTGCCAAGTGTCGCCTCTCGTTGGTCCAAAATGTTTCGCCTCTGAGAAATCCGCAAAAATAAAAATGACATAGCCGAATTTTCCGCTCGCATAGTCAGGTAAAACGCTTCGCTGAAAAAACGACTCAAACCGTGTCAGGCACAAAAATAAAATCGCCAAGCCACTTTTAAAGCCCAAACTTTTCTACGCACGCCCCACGCATATACACGGAAATACGGTATAACAAAGAGTTATGGATATTAGCAAGCATGAGATGTTTAGTATGAAGTTTGATGTTGTATCGCTATTGGAACCCTAATCCAAAACTAGCATGTTTAGCCTTAAGATTACAATTCAAGTTGATTATTAGTTTAAGTCGCCGCATGTCAGATAAAGAAGGAAATTGTAGTTGTTAGTTGTTTATGGCTATATAACATGTTAGACCTTAGAACTTGGAATTGGAAAAGAATTGGAAAAGACTTAGTGTTGTTGTATAAGTTAGCCGAGAATGGCTTTGATTATGGACTTAGTTGGTATTAATTTGCGGGCGGAATTTTACACGTATTGTAAGGCGGTAATCCCTTTGATTGGTTGGTATGTTGAGCCTTAAATGTGGCATGTTTGGTTTTTGAATTCTACCTTGAAAATGTGGCAAAGTATGTAGAAACAAAGGAAGTGTTGCCCGATTTTCCGTAGAATAAGAGACCGCTTACTTAGTATTATTCTAATGTTAGAGACTAGAAGTCGATAGTCATGTTGTGACCATTATAGGTCGACACTTCTACGCGCGCGATTCGCTTAACTTGTGGATTTAGCCAAAAGGTAAGTGAACTATCTCCTCTTCTAGCATGATTCCTTAAGATAAAGAAAGTATGTCCTACTCCTTAAATGATCCATTCCTCGTTGTACTTGGGTTGCCTAAAATAGAATTTGTTCTATGTACTTCCTTTGTACTTTGATGTTTAAATTGTAAGTTGTATAATCCATTTCCTTAGTGAAGTTTGGATTCTTAAAAGTGAAAGTATTTTACTTAAAGTACATAGTCTTGAAAAGGAAGTGGTTTCCAAATCATTTGGCTAGTGCCTTAGTTCCAAAACCTAAGGTTGTTATAATGACTTTAGGGGAGTCAAAAGGAGTGAGTTACTTGAGGTTTAAAAGTAGAAGAAACTTGTTTTTCTAAATATTAAGAGACTTGAATTATTTTGAAAGTTAAGAACTTGATTTGTAAAGATGTGATACTTGGTTTTAAAAGTATAAGTCTCTTGGTTATAAAAGGAATGAATATGTCTAAAACTACAAAGGGTTATAACGACTTTATGGGAAGTTGGTTATAACGGCTTTATGGAAGGTTAAGAAAGTTGTTTATTTTGATTAACGGGCATAAGTTGCCTAGATTGTGAAAATTTGAAGTTACTTGATTTCAAGCTTTGAAATGAGTTTTCTAAAAGTGTAGTAACTTCCTTTGAAAAATAGACATACCTCGATACTACGTGTTAGTATCTCGGGTTTTACATAAAAAGGAGTCTTTGAAAAGAATGTACGCACGTAGTACTTGGCTTGTTTAATCGAGAATTATTCTACGTGTACCTCGATAAGTACTTTGGCTTGTTTAATTGAGAATTATTCTATGTTGCCTTGATTTTATAAAACGAAAGTCTATAGATTTTATGAACTTGCCTACGTGTGTCGTGATAGCCTTTGAGTGCAAGTATTATGTTTTATTACGCTGTCGCGACTCTGGCCGGTGGTCATCCTTGTCAGAAGATTACTCGACGCATCGACGCTGATGGGATTCCACCGTATGCTTCCATTATTTGTATTACTCCTGACATACGCTTATACGATGCGATTCCGGCACGTGACCGTGAGGCGTTAGATTCTGACGGTTTGTATTACCCCACGGTCACGCTTTATACGACGTGGGATTCCGGCACGCGACCACGCGATATTGTTGTTCCATGGATCGCCCTCCATGAGATTTAGCGACGGCCGGATCCGTAGTTAGCTTTCGATTTGCCCCGCCAACATGACGCCTACCGGATCCGTAGATAGCTGCATTTTCCCCGCCATTTCTATTGCACGCTTTGGTACGGTGATTCAGAGATAGCTGTGACTTGCCCCGTCATATCTCGTGACGACAGCCGGATCCGTAGTTAGATTTCATTTTCCCGCTTGCCGACGACGCCGATCTCGTAGTTGGCTTTCGACTTGCCCCGCCGCTTTATGACGCAGCCGGATCCGTGGTTCGCTTTTCTTACTCGCCCGCATAGCTTTTAGGACACAGCGACTTGTTGTTCATGATGTCTATCGCGTTATATTATATCACGGATCGCCAGCTGGCGGCGATTCCACTGCACGATTGATATTACGGGCGCGAGACCCATGGTTATATTTTAGTAACGACTTTGAGGCACGCGCCCCCGACTTGATATGACGCTTAAGTATCAGGTAATCGTAGGTCGCTATCATACATGTCTCCTGCTTTGTTTAGATCATATGATTTCATTACGCATTTCATCGCTTCACATACTTGGTACATTCTTCGCATCGACTCCTTCGGGCCGCTCACGCCGCATGTTTAGGTACGCAGCTTGCGGATCCGCAGTGTGGACCGCCGTAGTTTTGGATAGCTCCATTTGTTCAGAGTTTATCATTTTGGTATAGTTCCTTCAATACGTGCTTTTGTACACTGGTACGGCGGCCTTGTCCCGCCATAGTTCAAAGATAACTCTAGAGGTCCGTATTCATACGCGGATCGACTCATGACAGCAGTGTCTTTTGATTATGTATATCAGATGGCACCTTGTCGCTTTTACCTCGCACGACGCTGGTTTGAAAAAATGAGGTGTTATTTAATTTCCGCAGCTTACTTAGTTATTATAGGCGGTGCCTGTGTAGGCACTACCACGGCCCGGTTCGGGCGTGACAGAGTAGTATCGAGCAACACCCTGAATATCTACGCACCGTGTCAGTAGAGTCTCGATTATCGGTATTGCGCGCCACACCCATAAACAGGAGGCTACAGACATTTAGGAGTCGGTTTCATTATTCTCACTCTAAGATCGCTCCATGAGCCGTGTTAGTAAGATAATTCCTCTCGACGATTTTTGTGTTACATGCCTATGCCTCCGCGAGAGGAAACACGCCTGTATGGCAAAGGAGTAGCAGAGCTACCACGACTCAGAGAGTTAATAGGCTTATGCCTGTGGTATACCTGATGTTGTTCCGCATGAAGTTCTTCTCGCCAGTTTTGAGGCCCCAGACCAGAGCCTCCAGCTTCGCCAGAGAAGGCTATAGGTCAGTGAGGAAGAAATTATGTTATTGACCAAGATAGCAGACTACGCCATCACAGGAGGTTATTCGGCCAAGACCGACAGTGTGTACAGAGAGTAGGCCGCCATGAGATCCGCAGAAGAGGCTAGGACCTGGCTGGTTATCCCATGAGTTTTTGGACGAGCCGCTCAAAGAAATGAGCGAGATATTTGTCCCACCTACCCAAAGACATACCCCGCGCCCACAGTGTGGGATATTTGACCCCACAAGGTATTTAGGAGCCTACCCAAGCTCCAGGGTCGAGGTTCTCAAAAGAGCAGAGGATTTTCTCACGAGGCCACTTTTTCCTCGTTGTTTCCGAGGTAGTAAGCGCCATTTGGGGAAATGCCGCATGGCACGTGTGTTTGTTTTTATCAGGCCGTCCGGCCATATAACGAGTATGTCTTTTAGAAAGAGCATCGCGATGTGGCTCACCATGAGGCCTGTAGTCGTTCCCTTTCTCCACAAAAGGCCCCTGCAAGGTGTTCGGATGTCACCAACCACGGTAGAGGTCAAAGGAGTTTATAGTTCAAGGTCCTTCGAACCGCATAGATGACGGATCATCGGACATGATCGTGAGGCGACATCGCACGGGTTACAGGTATATGTCGATTCTTTCAATCATACGTGCATTGTTAGACTCGATTTTGCCCTAGCATATATTTTTTCCCCGCATTGCTAGCAAGCTGTTGATAGTACCCTGAGGTAGGAATACTTTGATTAGTAAAGTGAGAAGTTAAGAATGTCGACAAGAATGGTGTTGAACCGAGACTATAGTCAGTAGAGTTCACAGTTGTAATTACCCCATAATAAGTGTAAAGACCAATAGGGAAGGATGTACAGTAGAAATACTTTGGCCTATGTGACGAACCTCTAGTGAATAGGGGGATAGGTGTTATACCCCGTATTTCCAGAGTATGTACGTGAGGGCGTACGTATAATAATTTAAGCCCAAAGTGGGCTAGTTTCAAATTTGTACACAACACCCGATTAGAGTCGTCGTCGACTAAACGCTTCCACAACTTTCGTAGGAAAATTCCGCCATGTCATTTCTAATTTTTACGGATTTTTCCGAGAGACGAACATTTTGGATCAACGAGGGCGGCAAGTGTCACCTCACATCGAAGGGCGGGCGTAATGCTTGGCCGATTGGGTCTGTGGTAGTAGGTAGGATATTTTGTGCAAGTTGCGTGGTAGACGGATAAGGTCCACATGGTTGAAATCTAGCCCTACACTTGCACCACACTTGTCTTCATCTCGCCATCGTCAGCCTTCACTTGACCTATAAATACCCCTAACTTGATGAACTTCTTCATCCAAAAATTTCCTAAGTCTTGAAAACCTTTCCTCCTCCCGCTGCTCTCGCCCAATAGCCCCTCTCCCCTTTGAGAAGGCCTTGGCCGAAACCCTCCCCTCATGTGCTCCTGCCGAGGGGTACCCCCTAGCCTAGTTGTTTTCGTGATAATACCCTTGTTGTGGTATAGAAATACTCTCCTAGTATTGTTATAATGCCCAAAATACTTTAGCCAAATACCTTGTAGTACTTTCCAAAGTACTTTTACAAAAGCCCGTAAAATACCATTATACTTTCCTCACTACTAAAACGAAACCCTAAGTAAATCTTCACCCCGTTGAGTTATAAGTAGTTGGTTAGAACTTCTAAGGGTTGGTTGAGCGGCCTGAGCGCACTGAGTAGAGCTAAACCTTGCTCAGGATCGACATATAAACTCTGATAATTTTGGGCTTATCGAGGTAAACACTTGACCTTCGCTGTAATTGGAAATTACATGTTGTAGAGAGTATATAGTTAAGTATACTATATATAGAACTGATCATAGTTGGCGGCAATGTCTTTTGACTTAAGCCCGAATAATACTTACGCAATGTCTCGCGACTTAAGCCCGAATTATACTTACGCAATGTCTTTTGACTTAAGCCCGATAATACTTACTGAATGCTCGCGACTTAAGCCCGACTATACTTACGCAATGTCTCGCGACTTAAGCCTAAATTTAAGAAGGAATCAATCAGAATTACATAGGATCAGACATGAGACTCGTAGTATTGCCGCGAGTAGAATTGTACACGCCCGCCGACGAAACCCCCGGTTGGCTTCGTAGCCTACGATCGAGAGAGATTTACGCCGCCATGTGTGGGAGGTGCCAATTTTCAGAGAATATTCTACGCCGATCTAAAGATATTAATAGGCGCCAGGGCCTCTATAGGTTGAAATACTACGGTGGCGCGATCTACTGGGCTTAAGGTGCACTGACGGCTTGAGGTACTGAGCGCTTTGCTATTAGTCGATAATCGCCGCGAGGTACGCGAACCTCTTCCTATCTCTTCTAGCATGATACGGGTGAACTATCTAGTACTAGACGATACGTGCTAAATGTATTTGATTATTTAAAACATAAAGTATTATAACCGCTTTATGGGAAGTTAGTTATAATACTTTACGTAGGTAAGAAAATACTTGTGATTTTTAAGAGGCAACCGATTTGAACTATAATCGGTCAAGCATGTGATAATAAAGAACTTGAAGTATTTCAAAAGATTTTTGAATCATTTTGAGAGAAGTAATACTTGGTTTTTGAAACTCGAGAGTTATACTAGCTTTACGGGAAGTTAGGTATAACGACTTAAAATGTTTTACCGATTTCTAATCGAACGTATCGACAAACCACCGCAAATACAATAAAAGGAAATGTTTTGGACAGATTTAGTATTATTAAAACCAAGAGAAACTTCCATCCGCATGGCTAAGATGAGACAAAATGACATTTCCTAGATCACGGCCGCTTAATAAGATTGATTATAAACAAGAATAACCTACTCACTTATAAGACATAGGTTTCTCAAAACGCTTAAAGGAGAATTATGTTTTAAAGGATTTAAAACTATGAACTACTAAACCTTTCTAAAATGAGAAACTTGAGCATTTGAAATTAGCAAACTTCAACGCTTGGAAAATAAGGTTGTTACTGATTTTACAAAGGAAAGCATTTTGGTTTACTTAACAATGTTAATCACTCTAATTTTATACTACGTATCGTGACCTTTGTAAAAGAAATGGATCTTAAAAGGAATTTAACTGACGAGTACTTTAAGGTTAAAAATCCGACTTCGACATAAAATGAAAGTACTCGAGTCATGGTGTAACTTGCTTACGCTTGTTGTTATGAAACTTGACCATGTTACGGTGATAGCCTTGTTGTGCAAGTAATGTGTTCTACTCGACACGGCTCATCCGAATGTATGTCACTTGATTACCGGCTCATCCGAATGTATTTCACCCGACACGGCTCATCCGAATGTATTTCACCGACACGGCTCATCCGAATGTATTTCACCGACACGGCTCATCCGAATGTATTTCACCCGACACGGCTCATCCGAATATATTTCACTCGACCACGGCTCATCCGAATGTATTTCACTCGACCACGGCTCATCCGGAATGTATTTCATTCGACTACGGCTCATGGACGAACCGAACGATTCCACACGCTTTCTATATCGGGTCCATAAGACGGGCCGAGACCTGTCACGATCACATGATTTGTACCTAGATCGCCGGCAGGAGGAAGAAGTTCCACGCAATGGTGGATGACTTGGCGCGAGTCCCCGACTGACATGATCGCTTATGTCAGGAATCGTAGTTTCGTTATCATACATGTCTCCCGCTTTATATAGACTATTATGATTTCATTTACGATTTTGCGCTACATACTGCAATTGCCAGATCGACCTCCTTCGGGGCCGCTCACGCCGCAGTAAAAGGTACATCGACCGCCGATCCCCGCTATAGATCACATTTCAGCTGTTGAAGCTCCGCCTTCGAGGCTTATCTTTGGCATGTTACTCGAGTCCGTAGATTCTTATACATTCGTGGTATGGCGGCCCCGCCCCGCCATAGCCGTTGTAAAAATCTTAGAGGTCCGTAGCATCGCAAGTGTGGTTTGTAAAAAGGATAATCGTCGTATTTATGTATATACGATGAAGGCAACTGCTTTGCTGGCCTGCTTATTATCTTTTCTTAATTCATGTTCATGTTTTTATTTCCACGATTTTCTCTCGACGTCAGATCACCAGGTGCCCGGTAGCACTACCACGCCCGGTTCGGTCGCGACAAAAGTGGTATCGAGCGCTTAGTCTCTGAAAGTGCTCACGCACCGTGTCTAGTAGAGTCTTGATTATCGCGTGTCAGGCACCACATCTATAATCGTGAGGCCGCAGACATTTAGGATTGGTTTCATTCTTCTCATTCCGAGATCGCGCCTCAGAGTGCGGTGATAAATCGACCCTCCGACGATTCCTTTCCTTTACCGCTATGCCTCCGCAGCAGGCAACCCAGCCCATGGGCAAGGCAATCGAGGAGTTGTTAGTGAGATACAGAGACGAGGGCGCAGCCCTGGCCAAGACTGAGACAAAGCCTGACGCGGGTTTCGCGACGCCGCCAAAGACCAGCAGAGTCAGAGCCGCAGCAGCGGGTGCCGAGACTACAAGACTGAGCCTCCACCCCACACCGGAGCAGATGAGATGGGGTACAAGGAGATGGCGCCATCGCCGTGGTCGTGGCCGATATGAGGATAGGCCGACGATGCAGCCAGCCCAAAGAAATTTCGTAGTTCACCCCGAGCGCATAGTTTGAGGCTACGGACTTTCGAAGTCAGAGCCTCCAAAGGTTCTATGGATCGAGAGCCGAGGACGACCCTCGTGAGTTTATCCGACAGCCTACAATGATCATGAGAGCGATCGAGCCTCGTGAGGCGTAGTCGGTGGTATCGATCGCATCACCGCGTGATACCGCAGCTTGATCGGTTTGATTCGTGAGCTGTCCCGAAGAGCATGCACTTCCAGCAGTTTGGGACGAGTTCTCGAGGGCATTTCTTGACATTTCTTGCCTCCACAGATGAGGAGGGCTTGGGCGGCAGATTTTTGACATTAAGGCGTGACGCGACGGTTAGAGAGTACAATTGGAGTTCGACCATTAGCTCGGTATGTTCCCGTGGTAGCCGAGCATGGAGGACAGAGTACACCGCTACGTCACCGGGCTGGATGATTACTTGGCAGAGGCTTGTACGGTGTAGCTCTTCACCGCACGACATTGCCCGCACGCAAGCTCATGCACCAGACGCGAGGCACGGAGAGGTCGACTGAATGACCGAGATCGCAGAGAGGCTGCAACAGCAGGTCCTTTGGTAACTTTCGAGGCGGACCGCCAAAAAGAGCGCCTAGTTATGTACCTCCACCAAGACAGAGTGGTCCCCGCCTCGGACGCTCAGTATTCGAGCCGGTCGAGCTCCGTGGCTTCGTTCACTGTGTATACGCGAGCGCAGCGCCAGGATTCATGTCCCCTCAGCCAGCACGATGTGGCAAACATCATCCCGGAATGTCGCTTTTATCGGTGCTTGTTTCACTCGCGGCCGCTGGCCATGTGACGAGATCGTGCTTATAGGAGAGGTACTGCAGCTGGCGCAGCCTTACCGGATCAAGCGTGTTCATCGCTTTACAGCATACGCGCAGTATGCGTACTTATGATTAGAGTGGAGCGGTAGCTTAAGGTATATCCTTAACATTCTAGAGGCTTGTATGTTTTGATGTTATGTTAATGTGTTATGTTATGTTCGATAGCTTTGTGCTAAAATGTGATTTAGGAACCCGTCAGGGAAAAGGGTAAGCTCAAAGTGAGAAAACGATTAACCTTAGAATATTACAATGAGACCTTAGATGTAAGGCCGCCTTGAGTACAAGATTTTGCGAGTGATCCTTGTCGAGTGCATTTTATGCCTAGAATGTATTGTGTGATAAGTCCTGGTCGGGTAAATGAAAGTGGTATCTTTCATGACGTGTTTTAGCAAGATTGTTCCGTGTCGGCGAGCAAGAGTCAGCGCGACATGGTCGGGTTTGGCATGTCGCGCCAACCCGCACTGCTTCGAGGTGGGTCACCGTGGTCCCGCCAGTGGTAGGGTCACGAGAGTGTCGGGCCCAAGTTTAGTTGACCATCGATGAGTTCGTGGCGTGTTCGACCGTAGCAGATCGCGAAGGCCGGAATGGCCTTAAGGAAGATCGAGGCTAGTAGATGACCAAGCTCGAGGTGGTGACTCCAAAGTTTTGGAAACTAAAGCAATGATCAAGTATGGTGCGATACTAGAAGAGTTCAAGTGTTCGGCGAGGCACGACGAGTAAGGAAGGAAGAGAACGGTGTTATGTTCAGGGCTACGTGTGGCGTTGGAAACTTGTTAGAAGAACTTCATATTTATCCGCTGAGAAGGAACATTCGACGAATGTTTCTGGCGAGGGGAGAATGTTATACCGTGATTTCCGCAGTATGTACGAGGCGCATATATAATAATTTAAGCCTAAAGGTGGGCTAGTTTCAAATTTGTACACAACACCCGACAGAGTCGTCGACGAAACGCTTTCCATTCGAGGGAAAATTCCGGCTATGTCATTTCTAATTTTTACGGATTTTTCCGAGAGACAAACATTTTGGATCAACGAGGCGACAAGCGTCACCTCACATCGGAAGGGCGGCGGTAATGCTTGGCCGATCGGGTCTCAGGTAGTAGGTAGGATATTTTGTGCAAGTCACGTGGTAGATGGATAAGGTCCACATGGTTGAAATCTAGCCCTACACTTGCACCACACACTTGTCTTCATCTCGCCATCGTTGGCCTTCACTTGACCTATAAATACCCCCTAACTTGATGAACTTCTTCATCCAAAAATTTCCTAAGTCTTGAAAACCTTTCCTCCTCTTGCTTGCTTCTCGCCCAATAGCCCCTCTCCCCTTCGAGAAGGCCTTGGCCAAACCCCTCCCCTCAGGTGCTCCTAAGCCGAGGGTACCCCCAGCCTAGTTGTTTTCAGATAATACCCTTGTTGTGGTATAGAAATACTCTCCTAGTATTGTTATAATGCCCAAAATACTTTAGCCAAATACCTTGTAGTACTTTCCAAAGTACCCTTTTACAAAAGCCCGTAAAATACCATTATACTTTCCTCACTACTAAAACGAAACCCTAAGTAAATCTTCACCCGCTGTCAGTTATAAGCAGGCTGGTTAGAACTTCTATGGTTGGTCGAGCGGCCTGAGCGCACTGAGCAGAGCTAAACCTTGCTCAGATCGACATATAAACTCGGATAATTTTGGGCTTATCGAGGTAAACACTCGACCTTCGCTGTAATTGGAAATTACATGTCAGAGAGTATATAGTTAAGTATACTATATAGAACTGATCATAGTTGTGCCAATGTCTTTTGACTTAAGCCCGAATAATACTTACAAAGAATGTTCATGACTTAAGCCCGAATTATACTTACGCAATGTCTTTGACTTAAGCCCGATTAATACTTACGCAATGTCTTGCAACTTAAGCCCGACTATACTTACGGCAATGTCTTGCGACTTAAGCCCGAATTTTAAGAAGTTGAATCGAATCAGAATTACATAGATCAGACATAGAGACTTGTGTAGTATTGTCGTGAGTAGAATTGTACACGCCCGGTCAGATGCAAACCCCTCGTTGGCTTGCAGTCACTTCGATCGAGAGAGATTTACGCCGCCGTGGGGAAGGTGTCGCCGAATTTTCTCGTAATATTCTACGCCGATCTAAAGATATTAATAGGCGCCAGGGCCTCTATAGGTTGAAATACTACGCGTGGCGCGATCTACTCGCCAAGGTGCAAACACGGTTTGAGGTACTTGAGCGCTTGCTATTAGTCGATAATCGCCGCGAGGTATGTGAACCTCTTCCTATCTCTTCTAGCATGATACGGGTGAACTATCTAGTACCAGACGATACGTGCTAAATGTATTTGATTGTTTAAAACATAAAGTGTTATAACCGCTTTACGGAAGTTAGTTATAACAAATTTTTACGTAGGTAAGAAAATACTTGTGATTTTTAAGAGGCAACCGATTTGAACTATAACCGGCAATGTGATAATAAAGAACTTGAAGTATTTCAAAAGATTTTTGAATCATTTTGAGAGAAGAAGTAATACTTGGTTTTGAAACTTGAGAGTTATACTAGCTTTATGGAAAGTTAGGTATAACGGCTTAAAATGTTTTACCGATTTCTAAATCGAATGTGTATCGACAAACCACCGCAGCTAATAAAAGGAAATGTTTTGGATAGATTTAGTATTATTAAAACCAAGAGAAACTTCCATCCGCATAGAAGCTAAGATTAGACAAAATGACATTTCCTAGATCACGGTCGCTTAATAAGATTGATTATAAACAAGAATAACCTACTCACTTATAAGACATAGGTTTCTCAAAACGCTTAAAGGAGAATTATGTTTTAAAGGATTTAAAACTATGAACTACAAACCTTTTCTAAAATGAGAAACTCGAGCATTTGAAATTAGGCAAACTTCAACGCTTGGAAAATAAGGTGTTACTGATTTTACAAAGGAAAGCATTTTGGTTTACTTAACAATGTTAATCACTCTAATTTTATACTACGTATCGTGACCTTTGTAAAAGAAATGGATCTTAAAAGGAATTTAACTGACGAGTACTTTAAGGTTAAAAATCCGACTTCGACATAAAATGAAAGTACCTCGAGTCAGGTGTAACTTGCTTATGCTTGTTGTTATGAAACTTGACCATGTTACGGTGATAGCCTTGTGCAAGTAATGTGTTCTACTCGACACGGCTCATCCGAATGTATGTCACTTGATTACCGGCTCATCCGAATGTATTTCACCGACACGGCTCATCCGAATGTATTTCACCCGACACGGCTCATCCGAATGTATTTCACCGACACGGCTCATCCGAATGTATTTCACCGACACGGCTCATCCGAATGTATTTCACTCGACCACCGGCTCATCCGGAATGTATTTCACTCGACTACCGGCTCATCCGAATGTATTTCATCGACTACGGCTCACGGGACGAACCGAATGTATTCCACACGCTTTCTATATCGGGTCCATAAGACGGGCCGAGACCGCCACGATCACATGATTTGTACCTAGATCACGCCGCAGCGAGGAAGAAGTTCCACGTACGAGGGATGACTTTGAGGCGCGAGTCCCCGACTGGACATGATCGCTTATGTCAGGAATCGTAGTTTGGTTATCATACATGTCTCCTACTTTATATAGACTATTATGATTTCATTTACGATTTTACGCTTTCACATACTTGGTACCGTAGATCGACTCCTTCGGGGCCGCTCATGCCGCAGTAAAAGGTACATCGATCGCCGATCCCCGCTTATAGGATCACATTTCAACATTGGAAGCCCGCCTTCTGAGGCTTATCTTTCGTATGTTACTCGAGTCCAGAGATTCTTATACATTCGTGGTATGGCGGGCCCCGTCCCGCCATAGCCATGTAAAATCTTAGAGGTCTGTGAGTAATGGCAAGGTGGTTTGTAAAAGGATAATCGTCGTATTTATGTATATACGATGAAGGCAACTGCTTTGGTTGGCCTGCTTATTATCTTTTCTCTTAATTCATGTTCATGTTTTTATTTCCACGATTTTCTCTCGATGTTGTATCACCAGGTGCCCGGTAGGCACTCAACACGCCCGTTCGGTCGTGACAATAAAGTGAGAAGACTCGAGATAAGAGAGAGATTTATTTCGCACTAAGAACGAGAAGTTATGTGACGTACGAGTCGTTATGAACTCATTTCGGGTCAACCGATAGTATGAAACGGGTGATGTCGCTAGAAATGGTCCCGCATGCGAAAGTGGTCACGAGGATGCCGTGCCTAAGTCAAGTTAATCGCTGTACGACTGTGGACGCTGCTCCACCGTAATCAGTCGTAAGGACCGGTAAGAGCCTTAACGGAATGTAAGTAACAATATGGCCAAGTTTGGTTAGTAACTCCAAGGATCGGGGAACGTAAACAATATTTGAGATGTCAGACGCTTGCTAAATAAGTTTGTGAGTACGAAAGTATGACAAGTAAGGAAATAAAGCGAACCTCTAAGGATCCCGTGTTTGAGAAGATCGTGAACCTTCGAGTTTTGTGAGAATGACCACGGACGGAAGGTCCATTGATATGTTTACGATGTTATGTGGTGTCCATGTGTGGCATCGCTGGTCTCGCAGATTGATTGATAGGCATGGTAAAGAGATTTTGCGGAGTTTGTATAGCTTGACAATCGACTAAGAACATTCGGACGAATGTTTCATGGGAAGAATGTTACACCCCGTAAGTCCAGGACATGTATAAGAGAATGTACGTAAGGAACACAGGACTTGAAAATTGGTACGAAAGGAAGAATTATTTTTCCGACAGAAAATATTCCGAACGTCGGAAAGGAAAAATGTTCGTTGTTGAGAATTGGATTCTCAAAATGCATTATTTAAAGAGTATGGAACTTATTAACATTACGAGAATTTATTTTTACGATTTGGTCACTGGGCCCACCCGAGGAATTTTACGCTTATGGCCCACGAGGTTACGGCATTTTTATGGAAGAATGATAGGCACACGCGAACCCCACATTTGGTCTTGGACGAATTATAGTAAGGGTAAAATGGTCATTGACCATCAAGGAAGATAAGTCTTCAAAGCTTGAGATTGTTGACTTGTCAACTTGTCCACTTGGCCAATTATCCAAGTGTCTTTCATCCTAGCCACTCAAGTGTTGATATCTTGACCCTCCATTGTGTTTTATATACCACACTAGTAGCAAGACAAGGTCTTCCACACTTAGAAAAATTAGAGAACACTTGTGCTAGCTTTGAGAGCTCTCGGGTTCACCATTCCCACACAAGAAAATTTTGTAATTTTGTTCCATTATTCACAAGACTTAAACCCAAGGTCCCTAAGGGTATTGTAAGGATATCTCAATAGAAATATTTCGGAAAAACGATGTTTTCACGTTAGTCGCAAGGCGAAAACCTAAGTAGTTTTCATAGTTTTGGATTGGAAATGGAAGAGAAGTTGGTTGTGAACTTATAAAGGCTTCAAATAGCGGATTGGAGCATAAAGGAAAGGAGCTAAGAATTGCTAAGGAGCGACTTTAAATCTTGGAATTTTTAAGGGCTTGTAAAGGTATAATTTTGTCGCTTTAGCAATTAAAGTTTACTTATAATTGTAGTTATGGATATTAGCAAGCATGATATGTTTAGTATGAAGTTTGATAAGTTGTATCGCTATCGGAACCCTAATCCAAAACTAGCATGTTTAGCCTTAAGATTACAATTCAAGTTGATTATTAGTTTAAGTCGCCGTATGTCAGATAAAGCATGAAATTGTAGTTGCTAAGTTGTTTATGGCTATATAACATGTTAGACCTTATAACTTGGAATTGGAAAAGAATTGGAAAAGACTTAGTGTTGTTGTATAAGTTAGCCGAGAATGGCTTTGATTATGGACTTAGTTGGTATTAATTGGCGAATTTTACACGCTTGTGCGTGTAATCCCCTTTGATTGGTTGGTATGTCGAGCCTTAAATGTGGCATGTTTGGTTATTGAATTCGCCTTGAAAAAGGTGGCAAAGTATGTAGAAACAAAGGAAGTGTCGCCCGATTTTCCGTAGAATAAGAGACCGCTACTTAGTATTATTCTACGTTAGAGACTAGAAGTCGATAGTCATGTCAGGACCATTATAGGTTGACACTTCTACGCGCGCGATTCAGCTTAGCTTGTGGATTTAGCCAAAAGGTATGTGAACTATCTCCTCTTCTAGCATGATTCCCAAGATAAAGAAAGTATGTCCCGCTTCCTTAAACGATCCATTCCTCGTTGTACTTGGGTTGCCTAAAATAGAATTTGTTCTATGTACTTCCTGATCAGACTTTGATGTTTAAATTGTGTTGTATAATCCATTTCCTTAGTGAAGTTTGGATTCTTAAAAGTGAAAGTATTTTACTTAAAGTACATGTAGTCTTGAAAAGGAAGTGGTTTCCAAATCTTTTGGCTAGTGCCTTAGTTCCAAAACCTAAGGTTGTTATAATGACTTTGGAGTCAAAAAGAGTGAGTTACTTGAGGTTTAAAAGTAAGAAACTTGTTTTTCTAAATATTAAGAGACTTGAAGTATTTTGAAAGTTAAGAACTTGATTTGTAAGATGTGATACTTGGTTTTAAAAGTATAAGTCTCTTGGTTATAAAAGGAATGAATATGTCTAAAACTACAAAGGTTATAACCGCTTTATGTGAAGTTGGTTATAACCGCTTTATGGAAGGTTAAGAAAGTTGTTTATTTTGATTAATGGGCATAAGTTGCCTAGATTGTGAAAATTTGAAGTTACTTGATTTCAAGCTTGAAATGAGTTTTCTAAAAGTGTAGTAACTTCCTTTGAAAATAGACATACCTCGATACTACGTGTTAGTATCTTGGTTTTACATAAAAAGAGTCTTTGAAAAGAATGTACGCACGTAGTACTTTGGCTTGTTTAATTGAGAATTATTCTATGTGTGCCTTGATAAGTACTTTGGCTTGTTTAATTGAGAATTATTCTATAAGTGTTATACCCCGTATTTCCAGAGTATGTACGTAAGGACGTACGTAGAAAAATTTGAAACTTGTACTAAGGCTTGGCCGAATTAATTTTGTTCACAACACCCGCTTAGAGTCGCCGACTAAACGCTTTCACAAATTTCGTAGGGAATTTCCGCCATGTCATTTTTAATTTTATGATTTTTCCGGTAGACGAAACATTTTGACCAACGGAGGCTTACACTTGGCACCTCCAATCGTGGACTTGAAACGCCCATCGACGATTTGGGCTAGCCTTTGCACGCTTGGTGCCTTGGCTAAAGTCAATGGTTGGTAGGATATTTGCGCGTAGTAAATCCTAGCCCTACACTTGCCTAACACTTGGTTTAATCTTCGCCATTGGTCGCCATCACTTGACCTATAAATACCCTCTCCCTTTGATGAATTCTTCATCCTTTCCACAAATCTCTAAGCGTTAAAATCCTCCTCTCTTGTTGTTGTTCTCGCCCTCCCCTCGCCGAGCCCTCCCCTCGTGGCCTCAGGTCGAGACTTCACCCCTCCTAGTGGTGTTGTTCTCAGATAATATACCCCCTTTGTGGTGTAGAAATACTCTCAAAAGTATTGTTATAATGCCCAAATTACCTTAGCCGTGATACCTTGTTGTATTCTAAGGTTATACCTATACGAAATGCCTAAATACTATTATACTCCACTACCACAAAACCGAAACCCTAGAAAATCTCCATAGTCCGCTGAGTATTGTGTGCTGGTTAGAACTTCTAAGCGTGGCTTAGAGCGGTCGAGCGCTGAGTCGAGCTAAACGCTTGCCCAGATCGACTTTAGCTAGATAATTACGGGCTTATCGAGGTAATTATCTTTTCCTCCGTTGTAATTGGAAATTACATATTATTAGAATATATAGTCAAGTATACTATATATAGAACTCAACGTAGTTATCGCAATGTCTTTTGACTTAAGCCCGACAATACTTACGCAATGTCTCGCGACTTAAGCCCGAATTTAAAGAAGAATATCAATCAGAATTACATAGGTCGTATTACAAGAGACTTGTGTAAGAGTAGCCGCGAGTAGAATTGTACCAAGTAGGTTAGACGATAACCCCGTTGGCTTGGTAGCCTACCGATAGAGGAGAGATTTACGCCGTCATGGGGAGTGTCACAATTTTCTAGAATGTTCTACGATGAGATCTAAATGTTAATGTCACTGGCCTTATAGTCAAGACTACGTGGCGCGATCTACTTGGCTTACGAGTAGCCGACGTTGGAAGTACTTGAGCGCTTTTGCTATTAGTCGATAATCGCCGCGAGGTACGCGAACCTCTTCCTATCTCTTCTAGCATGATATGTGTGAACTATGTAGTACTGCAGACGCATACGTGCTAAATGTATTTAATTGTTTAAAACATAAAGTGTTATAACGCTTTATGAGAAGTCGCTTATAAACACTTTACGCTGGTAAGAAAATACTGTGGTTTTTAAAAGGTAATCGATTTGAACTATAATCGCTTGTTATGTGTTAATAGAGAACTTGAAGTAATACTTGGTTTTTGAAAACTTAAGAGTTATACTAGCTTTACGGGAAGTTAGGTATAACGGCTTAAGAATGTTTTATCGATTTCTAAATCGTAACGTATCGACAAACCATCGCAGCTACAATAAAAGGAAAATGTTTTGAATAATTAAGTATTATTAAAAGAGAAACTTCCATCCGCATGTAAGCTAAGATGAGACAAAATGATATTTCCTAGATCATGGTCATTGTAATAAGATTGTTATAAACAAGAATATCCTACTCACATATAAGGCTTATGTTTCTTCGATCGCTTAAAAGAGAATTATATTCTTAAATGAATAAGACTATGAACTACTAAACCTTTCTAAAATAAGAAACGTGAACATTTGAAATTAGGCAAACTCGACGCTTGGAAAATAATGTTGTTACTTGATTTTACAAAGGTAAGAGTTTTGGTTTTCTTAAAAGGATACAATACTCTATTTTATACTACGTATCAGGTGACTTATGTGAAAGAAACAGATCTTTTAAAGATTTAATGTGAAGTACTTGGGATGTATACCCGAACTTGTTAGTAGCAAGCACCTGTGTGAATAACTCGATTGTATTGGTTTGTGATAGCCTTGTAATACTTTCTTGTTGATTTGATAAGTAAACATGTTAGGATGCTACGCGTGTTAGTATTCGCGATGTTAGTGTAAAGGGGTTTTCCTTCGATCGCGCTTAAAGTTGTTTGACTATCACCGTTATGCTGGTATCGCACCACCCACCTCGACTTGTGCCCGAGGTTGCCGCCTCCGACGCGGTAGACTCAGCGGTCCGGGACCATGATTCGAGAATACCTCACGCGGGTCCAGGATCCATGCGAACTACGAGTTCCGTGTTAGCGCGCCTTTATGGTCACGCTGGGCTCGCTACGCGGATCGCGAGTCCAGATTTACGCCGGAGTAGCTACCGACGCGGGTTATACCTCACGCGCCTACGAGGTTGGCCTACGCGAGTCGCGAGAGTTCTGTGGCTAGACGCGCACATTTGATATCGCGCGAAAGTGACCGCCTTTTATCATGCGACGGCCAGACAGATATCATGACACGCTTTATGACCTTGTTGGTACTGGCGCAGAGCTCGCCATGCCTTCGCATTTACCCCGCATCGCTTTATTAGGACACAGCGGACCCGTGTTCATGTATTCTCGCGCTTGTATATCATAAACCGCCGCAGCCGGCGAAGGTATTCCACGCATGATTGATGTCGGGCGCGAGACCCATTGTTATGCTTTGAGTGATGACTTTGAGGGCGCGAGTCCTCACTTGATATGATCGCTGTTTATCGTGAATCGTAGTTTTGTTATCATACATGTCTCCCGCTTATATAGACTACTATGATTCCATTTACGCATTTTCGCCACATACTCTGCACTGCCAGATCGACCTCCTTCGGGGCCGCGCTCATGCCGCAGTAAAGGTACACCGCCGTTGATCCTCGCCTAGGGTCACGCTCATGAGAGCTCCGCTTCTCCGAGGCTTGTTCGTATAGTCCCCGTTGTCAGGTGCTACATTCGTGGTATGACGGCCCCGTCCCGCTGCGTTGTCATATCATTCGTAGAGGTCCAGAGTAATCGCCAGGGGTGGTTTATAAAAAGGATTAAACTGCTCATGATGAAAAAGTTGTTATTTACATATATGCCGTAAAGGCAAGTTTTTCTCGATTATTGTTTCATATTTCATAATATGTCTTGTATCGCTTTATGTTCACTGATTACTGATGTTGTATCACTGTGGTGCCCGGTAAGGCACTACCACGGCCCGGAATCGGGTCGTGACAAAAGTGGTATCGAGCGCTTAATCTCTGAAAGTGCTCTACGCATCAGATTCAAGAGAGTCTCGATTATCGCGTGTCGCGGCACCACATCAATAATCGTGAGGCTATAGGGTATTTAGGATTGGTTTCTATTCTTCTCACCGAGATCGTGTCTTAGAGCCGCGGTTGTAAGTCGGACCCTCCGACGATTTCTTTCCCTTACCGTTATGCCTCCGCAGGGCAAACCCGCCCAGAGGCAAGGCACCAGGGAGCCGCGAGCAGAGTTCAGAGGTGGCGAGGGCACGTGCCCAATCATCACCCGAAAGTTAGGTGCTTCATTCGGGATTTCGCGACATCACTAGCCCCAAAGAAAGTTTAGCACTACGGGCAGCTCATCGCGCCATGATATTTCAACCTTCGCCCACGACCGAACGGCGAATATAGATCGCAAAGAGGCAACCTCGCATTAGCTACGGATTTGGCTACCGAGAGTATACCGATGTATCGCGAGTCTTCACGACTACCTAAGAGAAGGTTGTGCAAGAGTAATTCTTCGCTTAGGCTTGAGTATGACCGTGTAACGGCTTACGCAGCAGCCAAGAAACGAGAGATCGACGTTAACGGGCGACAACGTAAGAGGCCGTGAGCAGAATGTCCTTTGGTAACTTTCGAGGCGAGTCACCTCACCAAAGAGATTAGATTATGCACATCCACCGCAGAGTGGTCCTCCACGTGGTTCGTGACGTCGCGCTGCAGGAGTTGGTCGAACCTGTGGCTTCCGGCTCATTGTGATGCACGCCATCCCGGAATGTCGCTTTTTAGTCGGGTACTTGTCAGACCTACGACCGCCAAGGTCCGTGTCGGCGGTGTCCTTGTAAGAGAACTTAGCCTTCGTGGATCGCGGTAGCTTGTCATCTCCTCACCATGCGCTTACGGGTGTTTGATTAGAACGGCTAAAGGGTGTGAAACAAGAGTTATAGATATATCTTTAACCCTCTGTAGATCAAGATGCGTGATAAGCGAGTATACCTTAAGTGCTATGTTCGATAGCAAAGGTGTTAGTCGTGATTAGAAATATCGTTGTTTAACCGAGTAAGATTTTGGGGGATAGAGGCGCGAGCCTTAGAGCTTTTACGTAGAGACCTTAGAGGCGAGGCCATCTCGAGAAAAGGTGTAGTGTTATTTTTGACCTTATCTAAGTGCATAGTGCACGTGAGTTATGCTTTGGGATAGTCCCTGGCAGTGGAATGAAGGGTAGTTGAGCTAAGAAGACCGCCAGGTTTTCGTAACGCGTTTAGCGAGAGTTTTCCTTCGCGAGCTAGCGCTGCGCATTGCCTGTGTCGGGCCGAGGCCACGCTACGTCAACCCGCGCATGGTCAGTGGTGGGGTCAGTGCGGTCCCGCCGGATAGGGTCACGAGGGTGTTAGCCCAAATTTAGTTGACCAAATGCACGAGTTCGTGGGACGCGCTCAACCAAAGAGTCGGGCCGACGGGCAGCCCATCGTGTTCTTCGGTCGACCGCTACTCGGCCGTGTTGAGTTATCGTAGCGTTGTAGGGCTGCACGGCGCCTACCTACACCTTAAGATAGAAATGAGCCCGTGTTACGATCGCTTTTTCTCGAGGTTTTGCACAGCAAGGTTAGGAACTCAGCAGTCTCAGACCGCATTCGCTTCGCCGCTGGTCGATTTCGCGAGAGTTGTGGAGATTGTTGTCTCCTCGGAGGAGTGTTTAAGCTACCATTTCAAAGTTCTGATGTCACCTCGCCTTGTAGGGCGGAAGTGTAAGTTTGGCCGATTGTCTGATGTCGGCGTTCATACTTGGTTCAGCTTGTTCCAAACAGATCGTGATAGCGAGAAGCTTGTCTGAAGAGGTTCGCACCGTAGAAATCGTATGATAATCGCGACGACGCTAGAGTTCGTGCCGACGGCCATTTTCTTGAAAGTACCACCCCTGTGGGTGTGACGAAGTTTTAATACAGAGGAACTTAGCCCGAAAGTTACTTGGCCTTCATGCCCATGTGCAGAACAGGCCGTGCCGCTTATATGTTAGCTTTGCCGTCCGACTTAGAGGCGTGATGTCCATTCTTCGTATTGTTATGATCGGAAAGTATCGAGAATCCATCCAGAGTGTTCCGCTAATGATGACCACATTAGAGATAGTAACCCCAGTCTTGAAACCGCCGTGACGTAACGTGGTAAGAGTTCGAGTGTACGACACCTCGTGATCGCAGCGCTCGTTATACCCCGATTTCGAGTATGTACGTGGGACGCACGTAGAAAATTCGAATTTGAGGATTAGGCTTCGCCGAAATTTATTTGTTCACAACACCCCCGCATAGAGTCGCCGACTAAACGCTTACACTTTCGTAGGGGAATTTCCGCTATGTCATTTTTAATTTTTGGATTTTTCCGAGAGACGAACATTTTGACCAACGGAGGGCTTATACTTGGCACCCTCCAATCGTGGACTCAAACGCCCATCGGGACGATTTGGCTGCCTTGCACGCTTTGGTGCCTTGGCAAAGTCATGGTTGGTAGGATATTTTTGTGTAGTAAATCCTAGCCCTACACTTGCTATACACTTGATGGATCTTCGCCATTGGTTGGCCATTCCTCGACCTATAAATACCCCTGCTTGAAGAGTTCTTCATCCAAAAACGTGCCTAAGTCTTGAAATCTCTCCCTCTCCTCAACCTTGAAATCGCCCAACACCCTCCCTTTATTAAGGCCTTGGCCGAGAGCCTCCTCCCCTCGTGCAGCTTTGCCGCGGGGTACCCTAGCCTAGTTGTCTCGTATAAATACCCCTTGTTGTGGTATAGAAATACTCTCCTAGTATTGTTATAATGTCCAAATACTGCCCAAATACCTTGTAGTATTCCCAAGGTTACACTTATACAAGCCCGTAAAATACCGCTATACTTTCCTCACTACTAAAACGAAACCCTAAGGAAATCTTCACCCGTTGTTGAAGTTGTAAGTGAAGTTGGTTAGAACTTCTAAGGGTAGTTCGAGCGGTCGAGCGCACTGAGTCGAGCTAAACCTTGCTCAGAGCCACTTAAACTAGATAATTTTGGGCTTATCGAGGTAAATATCTTGTTCTCTATCAGAATTGGAAATTACATATTGTTGAATATATAGTTGAAGCATACTATATAAAGAACCTAACGTAGTAGTCGGCAATGTCTTTTGACTTAAGCTCGATTAATACTTACGCAATGTCTTACACTTAAGCCCGAATTTAAATAAGAGAGTCAATCAGAATTACATAGATCAGACATGAGAATTGTGTAGCCTTACCGTAGTAGAATTGTACACGTCCGCTTAGACGCAAACCCCTCTGGCTTCGCAGCCAGACTGACATAGAGAGATTAACGCTGTCATGAGGCCGCTTAATTTTCAGAAAGATGAAACTCAGGTTTAAGAGCATAGACGCCAGGCCTTTATAGGTGAAAGTACAAGAGTAGCGTATTCTACCGAGGAGTGGAAAGCGCTAAAGTTGTAGTACTCTGAGCTTTTGCTTATTGTCGATAATCGCCGCGCAGGTATGCGAACCTCTTCCTCATCTCTTCTAGCATGATACAATGGAACTATGCAGTATTAGACGCATACGTGTTAACCGTGTTTGATTGTCTTTAAACCCAAAGTGTTATAACGGCTTTATGGGAAGTCAAGTTATAACAGCTTTACAGTAAGAAAATACTTTGTGGTTTTAAAAGGTAATCAATGGAATTATAACCGCTTGTTATAATAAAGAATTTGATGTATTTCAAAAGATTTATAAATCGCTTTGAAGGAGAGTAGCACTGGTTTTAAAGGTTTTAAAAGAGTTATACTAGCTTATGGAAGTTAGGTATAATGTCTTAAGAGAGGTAAAGAAAATGGTTTATCGATGTTAGAAGTTAAGAGACTTTATCTTATAAGATAAGAGACTTAACTTATTTTGTTTTAATGGATTGTTTGTGGAAACCTCATTCGTGAGTAATGAGTACTTGGTTTTACTTAAAGGGATAATGTTTTATCGATTTCGGAAATCGTAATGTATCGGCGCACCATCGCAAATAAGCAATAAAGGAAAATGTATCGAATAATGAAGTATCAGGTTAAAACCAAGAGAAACCTCCATCCGCATGTAAGCCAAGATTTAGACAAAATGATATTGCATATCCTAGATCAAGGTCGCTTAATAAGATCGATTATAAACAAGAATAAACTACTCACATATATGCATATGTTTCAAATCATTAAAGGAGAATTATGTTTAAAGGATTAAAACTATGAACTACTAAACCTTTTCTAAAACGAAACTCGAGCATTTGAAATTAGGCAACTCAACGCTTGGAAAATAAGGTTGTTACTTGATTTTACAAAGGAAAGCATTTTGTTTATTTAACAATGCTCACTCTATTTTTATACTACTGACATCGGTGACTTTTATAAAAGGAACGGATCTCTTTTAAAGAATTTAACGCACGTAGTACTTTGTTGAGACCCGACTTTGGCATAAAACGGGCGTACTTTGAGTGATGTAAACTTGCTTATGCTTGTCTGTGGTGAAACATTCCTACGCTTGTTGTTGTGAAACTTGCCTATGCTTCGTGATGATAGCCTTTACAAGTGCGGTGTTTCGTGTTACCGCTGGCTCGATAGAGGGCCTGGATCAAGTTGAGGCTTTCATCGCTCGCCCGGGTATCCGGTGGTTTCCGCCTCGATTGTTCTGCCTCGCGGATCGATTCGCCTCGTATCCGTAGTCACCGTGACTTGCCCCGCTCAAAGATAGTGACGGTTTCGTGATACGCCGTCCTCGTGGTCAGCCAGATTTCCCGGCCAGCCGTGACCGCCTTGGTATCCCAGAGTCGCCGCACTTGCCCCGACGCTTTTCGTGTTTTGCTGCATTATATTATCGGGTACGTCCGATTCGTAGTTATATTTGTCCTATACGGTTTTTACGACATTGCGACTCGTGTTCATGATACTTCGTATTGTCATATCATAAATCGCCAGTGAGGAAGAAATTCCACGCACGAGTGATAATTGGAGGCGCGAGTCCTCACTTGACGTGAACTAGTTATATGTTACGCATCGTAGTTTGGTCATCATGTCCCGCTTATATAGACTATTATGATTTCATTTACGTGATTACAGCCACATACTTGGTACTGCAATCGACTCCTTCGGGGGCCGCGTCATGCCGCAGGTATACATCGTCGCCGATCCCCGCTTCTTAGGATCACCTTTCGCCATTGGAAGCCCGCTCTTCCTGATGCTTATCTTTTGTACGGTTCCCGAAAGTCAGTGTTCTGTACATTCGTGGTATGGCGCCCATTCCGCCATAGTTGTAAATCTTAGAGGTCCAGAGTAATCGCAAGGTGGTTTTGGTAAAAAGGATTAAACTGCTCGCTTTGAAAGAGTTGTTTATATATATTTTAATGAAGGTAACCGCTTGGTCATTCGCTTATTATCTTGTCTCATGTTCATGTTTAAGCTTTATTTCCGCTGGTTTTCCGATGTCAGATCACCTGTGCCCGGTAAGGCACTACCACGCCCGGATCGGTCGCGGAAGCCCGCACCATTTGTCGGGCCGCCGAGTGAGGCTCGATAAAGTGACAAAAGTGGTACCATTTGTCGGGTCGAGAAGGTTAATTGTTATACCGATTTGCAGTATGTACGTAAGTGAACACGCATAAAAGTTTGGCTTTAGTTAGCCTTCGACGCTTTATTTGTGCACAACACACTAAAAGAATCGCTTCCGACGCAACGCTTTCCGCTTTCGTAGAGAAAATTCGACTATGTCATTTAGTATTTTATGATTTTTCCGAGAGACGAAACATTTTGGATCAACGAGGCGACACTTGCCACCTCCAATCAGTGACTTGACACGCAATAGGCTGATTGGGTTGGCTTCTTTTGTCTGGAGTTGGTAGATATTTTGTGGTGCAAGTCGCAAGGACACTTGCCTAAATCCTCACCCTACACTTGCCTTGCACTTGTCTTCATCTTCGCCATTGGTCACAAGGCTCGAGCTATAAATACCCTCGAGACGCAAGAGTTCTTCATCCACAAAGCTTTCCAAGTCTAAAAACTCTCTTCTCCCTTTGTTAGCAAATCGCCCAACACCCCTCCTCGGTAGCTCGCCGAGGGCCTACCCCCTAGCTAGCCGAAATCTACCCCCTCCTTGGTAGAAAAGTTGTCTTCTAGTACCGCTATAATGCCCAAAATACCCTAGCCCAAATCCCTTAGTCCTTAGTAGAAGTCAGAAGAACTTCTGGTTTCTCGAGCTACCGAGCGTACAACCAGAGCTAAACCTGCTCAGACGCGACTTATCTAGATATTATTTGTCACGCCTCAAAATCATTCACATCGTGCCTACACCGGCAACCTAAAGTGATACAACATCAGAGAAAACCACGAAATAAAAACTTTACACACGAGAGATATAATAAATAACCAAAGCCAACCAAAACAAATGCTTGCTTTCAAGATATACATAAAACCCTAACAGCTTTAATCCTTTTACAACCCCGCCACAACAAGATTACATGCACTTCTAAGATTTATAACAACTATGACGACAGGCCTCGCCATACCCCGAACGCATAAGAACTTACGCACTCAGTGGTAACATACCAAAGATAAGCCTCCGACGGAACCGAGCTTCCCAAAACGCTTGAAATGAGATCCTAAACGCGGATCGACAAACGACGTGACTTACCGCGGCATTTAACGCACTCGGGCGAGGTCAAGACAGTACCAAGTATGAGAAATCAGAATATCAGAAATGAAATCATAATAGTCTATATAAAGCAGAGACTTTGATGATGCACCAAACTACGATATAAATATATAATCCGCTATCAAGACATGGACTCACGCCTCCAAATTATCACTGTGTTCGTGAATTTCTTCCTCACCGCCAGCTTTATGATATAACAATACCAAGGATTATACATGAACACTGTGTCCCACTGTGTTATAAAACCGTGACAGACAAGTATAACTACCGATCCGACCGCACTAATAATACAATGCAACCAAACACGGCCGAGCACGGGCAAGCTGGCGAGCCGATCATCGGATACAAGGCCGGCCACGCAGTGACCGGGCAAGTACGAGGGTCGACTCACCAGTGACCAAGGTCAGATCACGAAACTTCGCCACTATAATCGAACGGGCAAGCGAGAGGGTCGACTACCGATACCAAGGCCGAATCACTACGCAGACGGTAAGCACGAGAGCCACCACCGATACCAGCCGAACAAGAAGAAACCTCAACTACCAACCGCCTCTATCGAGAGACGCAGAATACGAAACACCACACTTGCACAACAAAGGCTATCATCACAAAGATAGGCAAGTTTCACAACAACAAGCATATAATGTTTCACTCACAACAAGCATAGGCAAGTTTCACATCACTCAAAGTACCTTCATTTTATGCCAAAGTCCGGTTTCAACCTCAAAGTACTACGTCTGCTAAATTCTTAAAAGAGATCCATTACTTTTATAAAAGTCACCCGATAATTCGTAGTATTAGGAATGACCAACCCATATTCCTTTTCAAAATCAAGTAACAACATTCTTTTCCTGTTCCAGCATTTAGTTTCAATTACTCAAGCTTCTCATTTTCAAATGGTTTCATAGTTCCCAAACTTAATCACTGATTCCTTTTAGAACAATCGAGTAATATATGTCCCACGCAGAGTAGATTATTCTTGTTTACAACATTCTTATTACAAGAAACCATGATCTAGAAAAATGTAATATCATTTTGTCTCATCTTAGTTTCTAAGCAGATGAGGTTTCTACCGTTTTAATACAATCTATCATTATTCAATACATTTTCCTTTATTAACGTCGCAGTTGGTCCGTCGATACACATTCCGATTTCCAAATCGCAGAAACATTATCCTAAATAAAACCAAGTACTCATTACTCACGAACGAGGTTTCACACAAATATCCACATTAAAACAAATAAGTTAAGTCTCTTATCTTATAAGATCAAGTCTCTTAACTTCTAACATCAAGAAACTATTCTTAAGCCTATACCTAACTTCCCATAAAGCTAGTATAACTCTTAAGTTTTCAAAGCACACATTACACTTCTTTCAAAACGATTCATAAATCTTTTGAAATACTTCAAGTTTTATTATAACGCCTGCCGCTTATAAGTCAAATCAATTATCTTTAAAACCACAACCCATTTTCTTCTTACCTACATAAAGTCGTTATAACCAACTTCCATAAAGCCGCTATAACACTTTATGTTTCAAACCAATCAAATACATTAAACACACGACGCCTCACCGCATTTACATAGTTACACACATATCATGCAAGAGATAAAAGAGGTTCACATACCTCGCGACGATTATCGATAACAAGCAAAAGCTCCAAGTACTACAACCTTGCTACCCTTTCCACTTCGAGTAGAATACACTACTCTTAG